>APFE031350583.1:11230-65115 GCA_000404065.3 Pinus taeda
AAAATATTAAAAAAATATTATTTTATTTGATAATAAAACTTAAAAATCCCCGATTGATTTTCAACTCTAAACCAAATCCGTTATCATTAATGATTTTTTTTAACGTATACTATATTTTAATAATAATCCTAATAAAAACTTAAATAGTAATAAAATTCTAAACATATTTAAAATGTTGAACGTTGTCAACCTTTTAAGAACACTGCGATATTCCTTTATTCTTCTTTTATGAATGATTCTTACCGTACTTTTATCATAATCATAAATATAACTTAAATCTTAACAAGATCCTAAAAATATTCGAGGGATTTAACCCATTTTAATAACTCTGCTATATTCTTTTAAATCATCCATAACAAAATAAATAGTAAAGCTTTAAACATGCCAAAGTAAAACCACATTTTTATGAGACTTGAACGTAAAGAGGAGACAGGATTAAGTGGCTGTCAAGCAGTAGATGCCTACCAATGAATGAATGAATGTCTTGTGATGCAGGAGAAAGAATTCTAATAAAGTGATTCCCCTCCCCATACTTAAAAGTAGCCATCTGTTACCAAGTTCCCCAAGCAAGAATATGTACTAATTCCACTCAGAGCTAATTCCATTGGTTGATGCCCATTGAAGCAATGGGGAATTGAATTCCAGGAAGAGTCAAGCCCCCTGTAAAAATCAAAAGAACATGCATATGGATCAGAGGAAGGAGAAGGAAATAAATTTAGTTGATCAGATGTATTGTAATATTGGCGAGGAAGGACTTAGGTCCAGTCAATTAAAATGCAGAAGGATTCACTAGACAATTATCGGGCAATCTCTGTCAAAGGAATGACAGCGTTGCAACAAGCTGGCCTATTCACAATCCGAGTGTTTGCACAGGTACTTATATACTTCACCCTCATCATTTTTCTATGGGAATGTTTATATGATATTGTTTTTATAAAGCTTTTGTATCAAACCTTGGCAAGTGCATATAGGTGCAAGGCATGTGCAGTCACAGCATGGCAAGTCAAGGAGGAGATGCTGCGTGCTGCTATGCCAACGTGGAAGATGCATGCCAAACAGGCTGCAACGCTGCCTGCGATAGAGCTACTCACAATGGGTACTCTCCAGGCTCTGCTTATAAGGTAGCTAAATTAATCTAGCTAGCTTTCTGCAAACAAAATCTTGATTTTGCAGTTAAGAGGTTATAAGGAGTTAGTTTAATTAGTTGTGGTTATGGTTGGTGGGTGTTTGATTAGTTTAGTGTTAATTGGTATCCAATTTGAATCATAAATATTTTTCCTTTTCTTGAAAGCTATGGGAAAGGATTGAAGTATCACAAAGTTCCCACAAAACTAAACCCCACCCTGTACCAAGTGTCATTTATTGAAATAAGTTTAATTAGCAGTTTTAGTTTAAATTGATATATATTACCTGGTGGAGTTTCTATAAGGATAGCTGCAGTGTTGTGCATTCATGTGATATGTTTACAGGATTGCAGTGAGGCTTGTTTCAAAGCCTGTGTGAGACGTGATGCTGCTATTGGCAAGTTCAGCACTACGGTTGTAAAAGTAGACAAATAACTCTGGTAACCGTATACATGCAGATAAGCAATAGCCCCATTATTTAATTTTATTCCTTTTTGGTCCATTCCTGAGATTTGTTGTCATTGTCTTGCATTGCAGTGCAGCCTTGCAAGTCGCTGATGCTCATCTTTAGATCATCCTCTTTTCTTTGAACTAACTTGTAAAAGCTGTGTATATAAAACATTATTGGTTTAGGTTAAGTGGGCTGCTTAGTTTTAACACTAGCAATCTCTTCAACCCAAAAACAAATTGTCCACTTCTTCTTATTCTCATACATGGTTTGAACCCACATGTAAAACCCCACAACAAATTGTCCACTTCTTCTTATTCATGATACATGGTTTGAAACCAAAGTGCTATCTTTGTTGTGGAGATCAGTGTGGAAAGGAGGTTATACTTCATTTGTGATGATTTTATAAATATTTTAGAAAAATGATAAAAATTAACTTAGGGTAGCTCAAAATGATATTTTATGCTAAACATGGTTAATTTTAATTTTTAAGTTAAATATTTAATATAAAAGTAATTTAGTAGATTTAGTCCTTATATGTATAAATTAAGATGAGACAAGTCAAATGGTTTATTGGACAAGTTAGGTGGTTAATTGTAAACTCATCTAGGTGGTTAATTGTAAGCTCATTTCATTTTAGTAAACTTTCACATTTTATTGAGAATATATTTTTTTAATGTTGAAATATTTAAAATTAATAAAGGATATATATATGAATGACAAAATGTGAATATAAAAAATAAATGTAATATTTAAGAAAATTATTGTTCATGAACTAAGAGTTATGTTTTATTTACTCCTATTCTTGCAATGGGTATCACTAGGGAAACCATTAATTGACCACCTTCCTTTTGTATCTCCCTCTACCCTCATCCCAAATTGAACCTCCATTTTGTCTATATAATTGTAAAAATACTCAAAATCAAACTCAACTTGACCCTCAATTTGTTAAAAGGATGGAAGGAGCCCCCTACTTGAATTTTTGCTCTAGGGTTCTTCAAAACAAAGTGTTGCACTAAACATGTCATGATCTAGAAGTTTGTGAGTTCTTGATCTACTCCAAATCCCCAAAGAGACAGTTGAATCAATGTTGGATTCCACTCTTAAAAGGACACATGAAATTCATTAACAATGAAAAAGGATTCTTCTCCTCCCCTTTTAAAATTAAGCGAGAACAAGGCACAATCTTCATAGGTGTATCATTGGTCTTGGTCACTTATGGATTATACTTAAATATATTAATGCTACAATTAGACTAATAAATATATTGACAAGGTTGAATTGTCCGATGCAATCAATAGGGATTCTCCCCAATGAAAAATCTCAATTAAAACTTACAATGTTTGGAATATGGAATCCATTTGGTTTATGACATGGAAACATTTAACTGGTTTTGAGAAGTTTTACCTATTATGGCCTAATCCATTGTATAAGTTTTTTTAGGATGAAATAAATGAGATGCAACTATTCTAATATGCAAATTATAGAGTATGTTCATGATAAACTAGCAAAACCAAGGAGGTAGACATGGCACCATATGTTATTTTTAGCAAAAAGTTACTAAGAAAATAAAAGTATAAATTTAATTAACTAATTGCATAATAGAGAAGTTTGAAAATGAAAAAGTGACTATAGCACCATGCTTATGGCTATAGACAAAAAAATTGTGAGATGAAAAAAATACGACAAATTTTCTAATACATGAGAATAGTATACATTGTAAAAGCAAATGTTTGCACCATTCTAATACTCAATTGAAACTAGCAAAAAAAAATATTACAGATCATAAGTCTCAGAATTAATATTTGTCTCCAAAATAGCTTGGCCAAAGGTGGATTCTCAATCATTTTTTTTCTAAAATGATTTACAAAATTGCAGAAGCAAAAAGCCCTGGTGAAATCTGATTCATCTCATTTATAAAAAAGAAGAAGGGAGAGGGAATGCATCATCTTAGTACATCTAGCTCATTGTTCATTTCCCCTTCTTTCAAGTTGGGTTCCTCAATTGAATCGTCATTTTCCCATAACTGAAAATTTGACTCTTCTTGTTTATACACATCCCCTTCTTAGTTGTTTGAATCTACTCCTCTAGAGGATTGCCCCACTTGGCTTGAGGAAGCTTCATCTCTTTCTTTTCTCCGTCTCCTTACATTAGACAATCCATGCCTCCAAAATTTGATTGAATGCATATCCTTGGGAAAATTAATGTTGTTTGAAATGGGTCTTATTAGATGCAATGTATTGGCTCAATATTTTTTCAAATTTATGCACCTTAGGCAGCAAAGTTTTGATCAATGTTATGTATTTGATAGGAACTTCATAAATTTTTGGATGAATGATTCATTAATTTCATACATAAAGCTTAAAAAAAAAATAAAAAACATTTGTTGATATAATCTTCCAAGTCCTTAATACCTACACCTCTATAAAGAAATCTTCAATTGGCCGAAAAGATGGAAAATGGAAATTATTTACCATAGTGTTTATAACATGCCACAACATAGCAAAATCTTCTACCTCAAGTGCAACTCCCTTAAAAGCATCACAAGCTACATGTTTCCAATATCCCAAGCCAAAACCCATATCTTCAAATGATTAAAAGGTGAAAATATGAATTTCCATAAGGATTTCCTCTAAGGAGGATTTTTAGTCCCTCACTTTATCAAACTATAATCGAGACTGCTAATAAGGAAGTTTTATGCTTGAATGTGAGTCATGACATAAATAATATTTCAACCATGGGCCTAAACATGTTGGGATTTTTCATAGAGTTTTCTTTGTATAATGTTCAATATATTGTGCACTTTGAGAGTAGAATCAATAAAAGTTGAAGTCTAATACTTATTGGATTTATAATAATTCACTTGATTTTCTAACAAGGTGCATTTTCTTTCATATTTTTTCATCTTCATTTCCACATCCACAACTTTAAGAACATTGGCTTAGAACGATACTCCACCTTTACCTTCTTAGGGTAGGACGATGCTCCACTTGTAATTCCTGCTCTGGTTTATTGAGCCTTGATCTTTATAATTGGTGTTTCCCTTTCTTGTATATCATGCTTCGGCAACTCATACACATTCGCCAAGGGGGAGGAGGTTATGACCCCCAAGGCAGAACACATGCTCAGACCTAGGATCGAGAGGATGTGGCCATCTTCCATTTAACTACCCTTCCTGATATTCATGGTGAGATTCACCATCTCGAGACTCTCACAGTCGATGACCGTCAAGCTTTCTCAAACTTTGAAATCCTTGAGGAGGTAGCCCACTAGGTTCCTAACTTTGGTCACACCAAGGGAAGATGAAAATAGTACCTAAAATTCATTATCCTTCATTGGCAGATGAATACCCTCTTGGGCAGGGTCTTGAAGGAAAAACATGAGTGGAACAACATCATCTCTAAATTGAACGATAACATATGTGCCCAATGTTACCGATGTTCATGTCTGGAGAGCCTAGATGTTAGGATAGCCCACCTCGAGAGCCATCTCTAGTGCGATAGTCCTAAGATCCAACTCTAATAACTTGGATTCTTGATTTTCTGTTATGTTTTACAATAAGACTTCTAATTGTAGTTCAATAGTTGATAGGATTGTTAGTTTATACTAGTTGGTTTTACTTTAGATGGTTTTATTTTAGTTAGACTTTCTCCTCAATAAATATTAACATATATGATTTCCCATATCCTACAATAAACTCAGTAAAAACATTAAATATATATGTGATGTATATTACTACTTCAATATTTTCAAATAATACCAATAAATAAATAAATAAATAAAAATCACAATTAAATTTCTTTATAAAACATTATTAAAACTTTATTACATATTGAAAATTGATTTATTTTCTACAATTAATTTTCAAAGTTAAACCAAATCCATTATCATTAAAAAATAAATAAATAAAATTTAAACGTATACCATATTTTAATAATAATCAATAATCATCGTAAAAAATTAAATAGTAATAAAATTATAATCATATTTAAAACGTTTTAAACATTTTAAGAACACTGATATTCCTTTATTCTCCTTTCATCAATGATTCTTACCGTATTTTTATCATAACCATAAATATAACTTAAATCATAAGAAAATCCTAAAATTATTCAAGGAATTTAACCCATTTTAATAACACTGCTATATTCTTTTAAATCATCCGTAACAAAATAAATAATAAAACTTTAAACATGCCAAAGTAAAACCACATTTTTATGAGACTTGAACGTAAAGAGGAGACAGGATTAAGTGGCTGTCAAGCAGTAGATGCCTACCAATGAATTACTACTTTTTATATTCTGGACTGAATATCTTGTGATGCAGGAGAAAGAATTCTAATAAAGTGATTTCCCATACTTAAAAGTAGCCATATGTTACCAAGTTCCCAAGCAAGAATATGTACTAATTCCATTCAGAGCTAATTCCATTGGATGATGCCCATTGAAGCAATGGGGAATTGAATTCCAGGAAGAGTGAAGCCCCCTATAAAAATCAAAAGAACATGCATATGGATCAGAGGAAGGAGCAGGAAATAAATTTAATTGATCAGATGTATTGTAATATTGGTGAGGAAGGACTTAGGTCCAGTCAATTAAAATAATTCACTTGATTTTCTAACAAGGTGCATTTTCTTTCATATTTTTTTATCTTCATTTCCACATCCACAACTTTAAGAACATTGTTGTATGGAACATGATACATGTCCTCTTCCTCTTCTTGTTTCTTGGGACACTAATTTGTAGATAAATTTACAACTACAAGAATAAGTGCCTTTATCATCTTACATTCCTACATATTAAACCTCTGCAATATCGCCTCTACATAATTCCTCTGACTTAACTAAAGTTTCATATTTTCATGATCTCTTTAATTTCCATGCCCAAGATAAAAATTTCAACACTTAAGACCCTTTGAGTCAAATTTAGAGGACAATTGATTTTTCACTCCCTAGATGATTTCCTTGGCATTTCCAATCAACAACATATCATCCACATACAAGAACAAATAAATAACATGATCACCAACTAATTTGAAATATATGTAGTGATCTGCTTTGCTCCTTGTGAAGATAAGTCCCAATATATAAGGATCAAATTTTTTATTCCACATCCCTTCTAGTTGATTGAACCCATACAAGGAATTTTTCAACCTACATGTTATCTCTTTCTTTCCTTTCACAACAAATCCTTCTAGTTGCTTCATGTACATTTATTCTTCCAAATCCCCATCTAGGAATGTTGTCTTGATGTCAATCTATTCTACTTCAATATCAAAGCAACAACAACAGATAAAAGAAAATCTAATAGAAGTTCACTTGGTAACAGGAGACAAAAATATCACCAAAGCTAATTCCCTCTACATGGGAATAGCCCTTCGCTACTAATCAAGCTTTGCATTTTTCTACTTCGGCTTTTCAACTTCTCCTTAAATACCCATTTGCTACAAATGGATTTCTTCCAGCCAACAAATCCACTACATCCCAAGCCTCATTCTTATCTAAGGATTCCAATTCTTTAACATGGACTTATTCCAAATTTTGACATCCTATGAATCCACTAACTCCTTAACAGTTCTAGGATCATCAACAATAATAAACAAGTAAACTTTGAATGTAAAATAGGTGGAGTATGCCTTTATGGCTACCTTCTTTCCCAAACCGATCTCCTCAATGCCAGAGTATGTGGTTCTTCTCCTTCTTTTCTTGTTCTTTTGTACCTTTTGATTCATCATCTTTCAATTCAAACTCTAACATACTTGGTTCTTTCTTCCTTGGTAGGAATTCTCATTTGACAACATCCTTGAATTCTATAAATAGCACATCTCGAGCATGCACTACTTTCTTAGTTTCTAGGTTCAAAAGATTATAACTTTTCATACCATCTTTATATCCAATAAAGAAATACTTTTCAACTTTCTTATCCATCTTACTTCTATTCTCCTTTGGAACATGTACATAAGCATCATAGCTAAATACCCTAATATGTTTAAGATAAGATTTCTTACAAGTCCAAATAGCACATCTCGGCCACACGCTACCTTCTTAGATTCTAGGTTCCAAAGCTTATAACTTTTCATACCATCTTTATATCTAATAAAGATATACTTTTCAACTTTCTTATCTATCTTATTTCTATTCTCCTTTGGAACATGTACATAAGAATCACAACTAAGTACCATAAGATGTTTAAGATAATCTTTCTTACAAGTCCATACCTCATGTGGAGTCTTGTCATTAAATGTTAATGAGGATGATCTATTTACCATATAATACGCAGTGTCCACTATCTATGCCCATAATTCTTGTCTTGACACCATTGAGCTTACTCTTTTCTTTCTCCATCAATGTCATGTTCATCCTTTTTACAACTCCAATCTCTTTAGGCGTGTATGGAGTATTATTTTTCTTTTCTATACCACACTTTTTATAGAATTCTTTAAATTCATTCCCACATAATTTCTACCATTATCTGTCCTCGATAACTTAATTTTCTTCTCTATCTAATTTTCCACAAGAGCCTTAAACTCTTTTTACTTGTCAAAGACTTAACATTTCTTCCTATGGAAATGAATCTATGTATTCCTCAAGAATACATTTATAATTGAGACATAGTACACAGATTTACCCAGTGATGGAACCAACATGGGTCCATACACATAATTTTCTACTAACTGGATTATTCTCTTGACCTCATAGAAACATATGAGAATCTTACCCAATACATCTTCATTATGCTTATTCACAGCACTAGTAGTAAAGTGATTGCATTCTCAATACATATCATAGCAATGGTTTCCACTTAGATCATAGATGTTGAACTAATAGACTCTCCATGTTGAGCTTAGGCTAATATGATGTTATTCTATTACGTATATTACCTAATCAACTCGATTGAATTACTATAACAAAGAGCTCTAGTTGAACCAATGGAATCAATAGTAGTGATATAATGAAAAACATGTTTACCTTATTAGTCATATGCAACCTACCAGTAGAGCTTATATCATAACAAGTAAGCATCATTCTAGTAAGAGCTTACTAACCATGACTATAAGCTAATCATTAGGGGAAGAACACAGCTTACTAGGGTGTAATCAATGGTTCAAAACTTACATGCTTTCCCATATATGTGACATATAACCTTTGTACTGATCTGTAAACATGCTCTATCTGTATTACTCTTATTGAATAGAGATGGTTTTATTAATGTGATTAGATTGAGTACTAATAGAGATTATACAACAGGTTTAAGTACCATTGCTTATGATAGCTTCATAATACTTGTACATGTTTTTATGTTATAACGAGTAAGCTAGCTTTGTATGAGTATCACATCATGTAAGTATTCAATCACCTGTATTATGGAATATACGCTATTATGTTACCTTTATTACTAATATGCTTTATCTTTCTATACTAGTTACAATAAAGTAATGGTGATTAGACTCCATCCATATGTGTTAAAGGATCTGATAGATATGCTCTATAAATCTTAGTGATTACAGATATAATAAGAGGAAGTTCTATGCATGAAAGCAGTCATGTTGATTACTTTACTAGGAACAAGCCCATGTGTAATACTAGATACCACCATAAGTATTCAGTAATTACAGCTAATCTAGTAAGCATGATTAGTCATATGTGATTACGATATGCATTTACTTGCTCTTACTTATGTTTTAAGTTACATAGATACTAGAACTAATCCCTATAATATCTCGAGGAATAAGCAGAGTTATACATAAGATATCAAACCAATCATAGTACGAGTCATTGATTCCTATAATGGTAATCATACTAGTATAGTTACTCATAAGCTTGCTTGGTATGCAAATCCAAGAGATCATGGAATATGGTGATTACTCCATAAACAACAAGCATGTATTGATTAATAGTAGTAACAGTGTTATGTACAGAGCTATGACTGTTTGTTGTGATTACTAGCTTATTACGAACTAGACCATTACCGTAATGATTGAATACAACAGAATTGCTAGTGTAACAAAGTAATAAAGCTTTATTCCCATTCAGTTTATATAAAGCTTACCTATATCATATAAGGATAGTTCAAAAGATGAGGTATGATGATGGAGAGTATAGAGTAGAGCTATAGTTTGACTAAATGTAACTGAGAATGGATGGAATTTATGTAACAAATTTTCCTGGATTTCAAGTGCCATAGTATGTGTCGTACTGTATCGTGTTTACCCTCTTTAGACCAGCAAAGGATTTGATTGGATGGAGTCTCTATAATCCAAAAACACTCTAGTTGTAGTCAGGTATGGCTTCTATGAACTATACCCCCTCTAGTTACTCTTTCACTTGCTAGAAATAGATCTTTAGAGGCACTATATTATGAGGTAGAGGGATTGCTATCAGACCTTGCCTTTCTTTAGCCACTCACCCACCTGCCAGAAATACATTCTCTGTAGTAGCCCTATAACATGAGGTCTTCTAAGTTACCAGTTAGAGGCGCACTCCTATAAGACCTTAGGAGCACCTGATGGGGTTTGGATGGGTTGATGGATGAGCCCGCACCTTAGACCTTGGATAATCGGCATGCTTACCATATCTCTCTGGCCTTAGGATGATTTAGTTAAGCCCAATATTCGCCCAGGATTGAATCTCAATTTAGTACGACCATCAGACGCTTTCCTTACTTTATTATCCCTAGAAATACCTTCTATGTTTTAGCCCTATATCATGAAGTCTTCCCAAGAGGCTCTATACCATGAGGTCTTCCAATTACAAATTTCAATTTACTTGTTTAAACGCACCCCCTATAAGACCTTAGAAGAATCATCATGCTTTCCATAGTTGGAAACATCATAGAATCGACATGCTTACCATATGCCTTTCATTAGCCCGATTTACCCTTTAACTTCATACACCCGAGTGATAACCCTAAACATACATCTTCTTAGGCAGTCCTCTATATATTAGCTTAGAGCACTTGTTACTTTCCATTACATTCTCTTGTTCTGCCATGCTCCGGCTTCGACTTGTTGTAGCGACACTAGGAGAGCTTGTTAGGAGGAATAATAATGACCGATTAGGGCTTAGTATTCTTATTTAGTTAGACTTTAGTTTATTTTGCCTCCTTTATTTACTCCCTTCACCCAACCTTTGTTTAAGGAGTGTTTCTTACCCAATAAAGACATTGATGAAGCCAAGAAGACCTTGTAGGGTAGGCACTATTCACTCCCTGGTTTATAAACAACCTGTCCACCTTAAGACCTATACATGTTCCCTATACTGCTTGAATCACATTCATGCTTCGTTTCTACTGCACTAGACTTCTCTTATCAGGATAAACTGGATTCACCCCCAGGATACAATTGATTCATTATAGAACCCACTTTGAAGAATAGACATACCCACCTTCTATTTACCCCTCACCCTACTTACTTATTCCCCAACCAATTGCTTCAGCCAGGAATGCTCAATAGGTATGGCACTATTCACCTTTATCCTATCGAACCTTGTTACCACGTATTTACCCACCACAAGAACTAGACCTTCCCTATACACTCGCTTAATGAACGTACTTTATTGCCACTTTCATCCCACAAAGAATAAAGCTATGTTGTTAAGACACCCAGTTAGAACAAGATTGCAAAGGATGCAAGTGATAAGTCTCATATTAAGCTAAATCCAAGTCAATCCATAAAAGACTTATCAATCTCTATGATAACGATGATCAATTTTCATAGCAGGGTTTATTTTAAGGATTGAACTATTTTCAATTAGAATAGATCGGGTCTGGGTTGGGCTAATCTCAAATAGGTGATTTTTCGGTTCCTTTTCAATGATCGTAATGGAATGGACAATATCTAATCGTAGTGGAATGGATGATTCAATTCAATCAACTCCATTAGGATGATCAATCAAACCAGTCCATTATCCCCTTCAATGTCATCTCGAATGGAAAGTCCATTCGCCTCATGAAATAATAGATCCTGGGAATCCATAATGGATGAATCAAAGTGGATGAATCAACTCAATCTCATTCATGATCACGAGAACAAACAAAGAAATTAGAAAGACAATTAGATCGAGGGAAGTGAACGATCACGAAGGAATAGAGATTCAGCAATGATCACGATCTCAATCATAACGTAGAGTGCTTACTATGGATAAATCGAGATTGGGGATATATCCAATGGATTTCTTTGATTCCTCATCCATCTCTCATCAGTTCTGGATGAATCAATTCCATATATCTCATCATTATCAATCAACAATCACATAGATCAATTGATTTTGAATAAACTCAGTCAAGATTGGCTAGCTAGCTACCCTAAAACAATCAATGGATGGCTTCTATTCTCCTTCTAAGGTGATATTTCATAATGGCTTTTTGGTCCCTTTCGTCCAGTGGTTAGGACATCGTCTTTTCATGTGAAAGACAGGGGTTCGATTCCCGTAAGGGGTACAACTATAGTAGGTGTATAGAGTAGGTGTATTTTATTTGCTCTTCAAGTAACGAAATATATTGATAAACCACGGCCAAAGGTGATTTTTGAAAGTCGGTACCTACTGGAGTCAGATCCATTCCGAACTTGACGAGCAAGAAAATGAACTTCACTTGTGCATTGAGGGAGAAAGAGAGGTAATTAATAAGCTCCGCTGCTCTATATTGGCTCATTACTGCTTCCACAAGACCTCCTTCTCCACATCAAACCTACTTCTACTCGAAGGTATGCTTGTCTTCCTTGCTTTGCTTTCTTTCGCTTACAGGATCAGAAGCACTATTAATCATTAGTTATCAAAGTCTTTGCTTCATGTAGTCTTCCTCCATTGCAGTGGTATCCTTCCATTGCGGAGGGCTTTATTTATATATATGCACATAGTATTGAATCAGAGGAACTCTATTGCTTAGGGATGGAATAAAGGAAGGAATTGAGCTCCCTTGCTTGCTTTCATTAGCTTCTTAATGAGCTCATCAAGGGTTGACAGTCCAATTGAGGTGCCTCCAGATCGAACAACTTCTATAGTTTGGAAGCCAGATCAATCAAGAATATTCGACGGGGGCATCGTTTAGTAAGCTATCGCTCCCTCCATTCCTTCTTGAATCTCTAGTCAAGGGTTTCAAATCAAAGGGAGGGGAGATTTTGGAAACATGACTCAAGATCTAGTTGAAGAAGCACTAGTTTCTCCAGTCCTTTATATAGATCCAACACCAACATCACCAGTTCTAGTAGCAGCTTAAGTAGCAGAACCAAAGCTAACATCAGTAGATTAAGCAGTTGATTCTGTTGACTCAATATATTATTCATATCCAGTTTAAGCACCTCCTGTAGAAGTATCTGTAGAAGCACCTATGGTTTACCTCATTAAAGCACCAGCATAAGCATATCATGTTCCAATACCAATAGCAGTAGCTAAGGTAGCAAAGAAAGTAGCAACATATCTAGCAGCAGAACCAGTATATATAGCCACAGGGAAGTTGATTTTCATGATTAAATCCATTTGATCCAACACTAGCATATGTGTACCTAAAACACCAGCACAAGGTAGCAGATCCATATCCATACCCAACAACAGCATATCTAGCAGCAGAACCAAGTCAATCAGAAGTATAGATAAGTTAACGTGACCCAAGCAACATAAGTGGTCCAAACAATTACCACCATACAACCAGTTTTGATCCTATTGCTTATATAGAACCATATTGCGACCCATAAGTAGCACCAATAACATCATAAGCATAAGCACTACCAGTAGCACCAGTACCACCATCAGTAGAAAAGGTAGTTGAACGAGCAGCTAGGGTATAAGCTACAGAGGAATATCCACCAATAGCAGATCCTATAGAGCCAACTGTTTACCTAGTGTTTGATCGAGCAGTCAATCCAACAGTTTATTCACCACTGGCACTAACACCCAGCGAATATAGCAAAGCCAAAAGCTAGGGCGGGTAGTCTTGAACGATTATGAATTGAAGTACAACAGACAAGCCACCAGCCAGAGAGAGCCAACTAGTAGCCAAGCTATTAGGCCATCATAAATCTAGTCAGACAAAGCCAGAAATGGCTAAGGTGAGGATAATTAGAACAGCAAGCCCAATCCAGTAGCTACTACAACCATAAAGGCAGCTAGAGCATAGGCAAGCATCGCAAGAGCACCTATATAAAGCGTCCCTTCATTCAGATCCAAATCCATAGGGTTAGGGTGGGATATATAGGGTGGTTTATACCGAGTTCTATCGGCATCAAAGCAAGCAGTCCCATCAGCAGTAGAGCACCACAATATTAAACCCACCACTAGCACCAGTAGTTATATATGAAGCAAAATTCAATCCAAAAAATGACCCAATAGGTGATTTAGTTTTATATCCAGAAGCAAAGCAAGCACCACTACCAACACCCTTTCCTGTCCCATCTTATCCACTAGCATAACCTTAAGCACTAGTTCCAGCAGCAACACTAACAAGTTCCATACCCAGTCCTAGATCCTCCAGTCGATCCAACAGTAGCATAAGTCAATCCAGATCCACTAGTAGTAGAGCCAGCAGTAGTAGACCCAGTAGCCATTGATTCTTACCTTGATTATGCTATTCATGTTGTATGAAGCAGATATTTATACAGTCAATGAAGCAGAAGTATACCCAGCACCCTCACTAGCTTACCTACCATCAGCAGGAATTGTTCGATATCAAGATTTGGGTGTTCCAGATCGATCCCCAACAACGAAAGAAAAGGAATCAGTAGTTGCAGTTCTAGGTGGTCTAGTATTTTCTCTAGATGCAGTAGAACCAGTGACAGATCCTTTCTTGTTGATTTATAACCAGCATAGGCAACAGAGACAACAACTTAGGTAGAATCACAGGCAGTAGATGCAAAAGGTAGCTAGAGCGAGCAGCAGCTGATCCACCTAAATAAAAGCCATATTGGCACCAGCCATTGCAAAGTCAATTCCAACGGCAGTAGCGGTTAACTTAGTTCCAGGTTAAGATTTAGAGCGAATAGACCTATAACCCAAAGATGAATATAGTGACCATTTCACCATCATTATCTAAGGCGGGGGTAGCACCTGCGATTGAACTTGATTCAGTTCATCTGGAACTACCCATAGGAGAGGAGGTAGCATCACTGAAAGCAACGGTTGAATCAATTGATCTTGTTTATTAAGATCTTATTCTAGAGTGGGATCCTGTACCAGGGTACTGAGTTTACCTATAAGTAGTGAATGATCCATATGCAAATTCGCAAGTCCTAGATTCAATTAACCGAGATCGAGATCCATCCATTGGAAATGAAGGTCCCATGCCAATAGTAGAAAATCTATAGGTTTTAGACCCAACATTCGTTCCAAATTCAAGTTACCTTGTTTACCCAGAACTAGTCCTAGATCCAATGCCATATGTTGACCTTGAAGAGGTAGGAGAGGTGGCTAGAGCTTCGGTAGGGGTTTAAGTAGCAAAGTAGGTAGCAAGAGCAAATATCAGAGAGGTGGAAGAATCGACTACATCAAAGGCAGGGGGGCATCAGTTGATCTCGTTGGATAACCCATCGATTCATATGCAGTTCCTATCCAGTTTCCCTTACATGTTAGCAAGGGTAGTTAATCTATCACCATCCGCAGGGGCAGTTTAACTAGTTTCTCTACCAGTTGCTTGTGATTCAATTCGATATCCAGATCTAGGCACAGATCCTATGGTTATGGAGCCAATCCCAGTTGATCGCACAGAGGCAAAGACAACAGAGCTAAAGGAAGAGACTAAGCAAGCACCACCTATTTCATAGCTTGTTATAGAGCCAGTATCCCGCCCAGATATGGATAGAGCTAGTGGTCCCACAAAGGCATATGCAGGTTGAGCAGATTAAGTTCCACCTATTGTAGTTTCAAAAGTGAAACTAGTAGGACCATCACTTTGCCTAGATACATGCTCAAAACCGCCAATTATAGAGGCAAGAGCAGCAAATCCATGGGTAGATGCAAAGGCATAGGAAGCAAGAGTTGGAATTGACTTCATTGACCCAGTAAAGAGAGGAGCAATGCATGTTCGAGAGCTATAGTCCCTAGAGGGATAGTGTTATCACCCTAAGAAACTCTCCTAGGTTGTATCTCAGAGATGCTCGGGAACATTACAGACTCAACTTAATGTTTGAAATGGATGAATGGAAGGAATGATGCTTGTTCAAGCTAGATAACCACTTCTACTATGCTTAACTCCAGACATGGGTGAACACCCCCAGACTACAAGGCTTTAGACCACCAATTACTCACAATTTAAGGAATAGGTGAACATGGAGAATACTAGCCACACCAGCAGATGCACAAGACCATGTGATGGCCAGCTGCAACCAGTAAAGAGGTCTGCAAATCTATTTCTTAATACATAGACAGGATGATAGCTCTCTGGCAATAAGATAACATAAACCTGCATAACATATTCAACGATACATACTAGAATCCAACACAGAGGTGGGATGACAGCCCCTCAAATGCTAAATATCGGGAGCACATGAAAAATGCATGACAGGTACAGCCTAGAACAGAGAAGAAGTGGAAGGTGAGAAATTAATAGCAAAAGAAGCTTGTATTAGCTTAAAATGAAGCCCAGACGCTACAAGTATCAAAGTAGTTACAGTCTCCAGAAATTGAACCTTACATCAAAATAAAAACCATCAACCCTCATCCATTTTCTTTTTTGGTATATATAGAGTTTGATTACAAAATTGCTCTGTTGTTCTATGCGTGGAGGGGTCGTAATGGACCACCAACCACATTCACTACTTAAGAATGGGCCTCTGCTACGATCTACTGCTTCAATGAATGAACTTGATCTTCTCTGATATTCTGTTGTCCTTCTTAGCAGGTGGAATGTTGTATGAAATAATGATCTATAACTGTTGAATGAATTCAATCTTCTCGAGGCATGTCCTTTTCGTTCTTGGCCACTCTGCTTCTTGAATGTGGTTGTTGTGGATTAACTGCATAAGGTACTGGTAGTTGATCGACGTTGTCCTTCAAGTGCACGACATGAACAGAGTGTGTTGACTGCATGGCAGATGTACGAGCGGGCAAAGAATAGATATCAGCTGTTGGATCACAGAGATAGACGACAGAGATCTCTTGGCACGGAGTATCAGGCAGAAGTGGAGGCAAAACAATTGTGAGCCGTCAGATCTTGTAGATGGATGGTAGAGATCAGCTTACATGAGCTATTGGGAGAAAACATGAACGGACAATCGTGAGCCATTGGATCTCGCGCAGGTAGATCCAAAAACTACCAGGTGAAGGATATGCACGAGGATTAATGAGCGGGCACAAAAGATGGGTGGTAAGCGGTATTGCCCGCACCGCTGATGAGAGGCAAGCAGTAATCGTACGCAGGGTAGAGATTCCACCAAGGAGAAGACGCATGGCAGACGGGACAGGGGTAAAACCACTTTTCCCGCAGGTTAATGCGCAGGTAAGTTTTGGCATCGGGAGGAGTGAATACCCTTGGATCATGAGGTAGATGATCAAACAGCGGGGGGTTTAGTGCACATGTTTTGATTGATGTGACAGAGAAGAACCAGATTGGCGGATAGTGCTTGTTTTGGAGGCACGCGGTTATATGGGTTTAAAACCTTAGCGCCCAGGGGCTTGACGGAAAGGGGCTTATGTCGGGACTTGGAGGAAATGGAGATGGTGAGGGTTATGAGGGCATAAATAGAGTGCATGAGAATAAGAAGGATGGTTGATGCAAATCTTGTATTGAGCATAAACAACCCGATTAGGCCTGTGTTTGACCCACAAATGTTGAAGTATGTAGAAAAGCTAACAACTGGCTCCTTCTAGGGATGAGATCCTCCCTGTGAGGTCTCAAGAACTGGAAACCACTGCCTTTCCTCTAAAAAAAAATTAGCAAAATTTCCTATGATTCCATTGGGCATGGAGTCTACTGAGCTTACACTAAACTGATAAAACAAAATATTTACAACTTTAAGCCAAAAGACTTTAAACAACATAAATTTTCAGAAAACGCCCATTGACTGGGCCATCAAAAACTACTTCTCCCCCCATACTTTGCAGTATGAAGGTATTGTTCCCTTGGATTTGAGAAATGATAAAAGGCCTTGTCTAGAAAGCATCAAATTTCCCATGATTGCCTTTCTTTTATTTCAGTGCATCCCATTTCAGGACCAAGTCTCCAACCTAAAACTTATTTGATTTTGTCCTCTTGTCAAAAACTTCCTTGATATTTTTATGATGTGTTGTAGCCCTTTCAACCAGTTGTTCTCTAATCTGATGTACCTCTGCTAAATCAGTGATTCTTTTTTCCATGTATTCTTCCTCATCTTGTTCTGGTTGCAGGAACTTTGCCACAAGGAGGGTAAGTTGAATTGGAAATACTGCCTCTGTGCCATATACCAGCTTAAATGGAGAATTCCCTGTGGATCTCTTAATGGTCACTCTGTCAGCCCAAAGTTCATACTTGAGCTTAGAATCCCAATTCTTTTTGTTGTCATCCAACAGCTTCTTAATTATCCTTATTAAACTTTTGTTGGAAGATTCTGCTAGACCATTGCCTTGAGGATAATATGAGGTGGAATGAACCAGTCTAATGTCCATTGAATCACACATTTCCTCCAACTCTCTTGCTCTGAAGGTTGTTGCATTATCTGTGACTAATTTATGTGGACAACCAAATCTGGTAAATATGTGCTCTGTCAAAAACTTCATGTCCACATTATGATCAGCCTTTCTAGTAGGGATTGCTTCAATCCACTTAGTAAAATAATCAGTGGCTACTAATATCCATCTGTGCTGGCCACTGGAATGTGGATTGATTTCTCAAATGAAATCCAAGCCCCACTATCGAAAAGGTCCTTTTGCATGTATTGGTTTTAAGGGCAGGGACTTCAACTGTTGTTTCCCTTCAAATCTTTGGCACCTGTCACAAGATTTAACAAATGAAAATACATTAGAAAATAAAGTGGGCCAATAGTACCCAGCTCTGAGAATCTTATGGGTTGTAGTCTTCCAATAATGGTGCCCTCCACACATGCTAGAATGAAACTGCTGTATAACTTCTACAACTTGCTCTTTGTCCAGACACCTTAAAAGAATTCCAGGTGGATCCCTCCAATAGAGCAGGTTTTCATTTATGCAATATTTAGCTGCTCTAAGCTTAATAGTTCTGGCTTGACTTTGAGTAAAGCTGGGAGGGATTTCTAGCTTCAGCAAGAATTTAACTATTACAGAATACCAATCACAAGAAGCTAGATTTTCTGCCACTGACTGCTTTCTCTCTAGTTCAGCGGCCCCCTCTTCCTCTATTTGACCATTTTCTGCATCTGTGCTTATGATATTTATGTCCAATGTTCTGCAATTTTCTTCAGCTAACAATCTGGCAAGACCCTGACCTCTAACTTGCTTGGTGGGCTTCAGTTCTATATTAAACTCAATTAATTTTGCAATCCATTTAGCCCTTCTTCCATCAGCATTAGACTGTGTTAGGATATCTTTTATTGCAGCAAAGGGTACATATGCAATTATCTTGGAATGCAGAATGTAAACTCTGAAAGCTTTCAAAGACTTGATAAGAGCATATGACTGTTTCTCAATAATGTCGTACTTTAGCTCAGCATCCCTTAAGATTTTGCTAAAGAATGCCACTGGATGCTCTGAGCCTTCTTCATCTGCTTGCAATAAAACTGCTGCAAGGGTATCTTCAGAGGCAAATGAAAATATATGGAACTCCTTGCTGTAATCTGGACTAATTAAAGTAGGAGCTTCTATAATAGCTTTTTTAATGAAATCAAATGATTTTCTTGCTGCTTTAGTCCATTTGATCTATGACCCCTTCTTCAACATGGAGGTAATATGCTTCACTAATTCTGCAAAATTTGGTATAAACGTCCTTAAAAAGTTAATCTTGACCCGAAATGATTGGATATCCTTCTTTGATCTCAGGACAGACAAAGTCTGTATGGCCTTGACTCTTTATGGGTCAATTCGGACACCTGCAGCAGAAACAATATGTCCCAATAGCTTGCCCTCTTCTAAAGCAAATTGTGACTTTTTAGGATTGACTGAAATCCCAAACCTTCTGCACTTTAGGAACACTTTCTTCAAATGTTGTAAATGGTCATGATGGCTGCTGGAATATACTATTATATCATCAAGGTAGATAAGGACGAACTTATCCTTCTCTCCCACAAATGTTATATCCATAGCTCTCTGAAAGGTGGCTCCAGCATTCATCAACCCAAAAGGCATCTTGGCATACATAAAAGTGCCCCAAGGAGTGGTGAACACAGTCTTCTCTTGGTCATCTAGATGTACAAAAATATGATTAAAGCCTGAAAATCCATCCAGGAAAGACATCACTTTGACTCCTGAGACTTTTTGCAGCAAATGCTCCATCTTGGGTAGGGGATAATTTTCTTTCATAGAGCATTTGTTTAAATTTCTGAAATCAACACAGAGTCTGATTTCTCCACTTTTCTTCCTCACCACAACCAAGTTGGCTATCCATTTTGAATATCTGAGAGGAACTATGATCTTGGTAGCCATCAACTTTTTTATTTCTTTTTCAATTAGAGGGAGGAGCAAGGGGTTTATAGATCTCAGCTTCTACTTGAAAGGGATGGTGTCTTTCTCTAAAGGAATTTTATGCTGGATAATCTTCTTGTCATAAGTCTTCGGGTCACTATATTCCCAGGCAAAGATATTAGCAAATTGCTTCATTAAATTGCAATATTCTGAACTTTGGTCAGCAGACAGATGAGTGGACAGATTTATGTATCTAGGCTGACCTGGACTCTGTATATCATGCTTACAGTCTGTAAATTGATCTTCTTTCTGGGCAGTCTTGTAAGGCACATCATTCTGGTCAAACTGTCTTTCTAAAGGAATTAGACCCTTAGGTATATGATTGCTGGGCAGTTGAACAATTCTATTTTTGCCAATTTTATTTCTAAGCAGGGATTGGGGATTTTCTTCTAAAGCTTCATTCTCTTGGTCAATTTGCATTTCAGAGAATTCATCAATGACTTGCAAGAACCTGTTCACTTCATCATCATCTTCAAAAACTTTCCAATGCTGGACATTATCAGGCAAGGATGGTCTATATTTCAATTGGACTTCATAAACTAGTTTGGGAGGCATGGGAGGGATAAACATGCTAGCAGACACGGCAAGAGAATCAGCAAGCTGATTTTTGGCTCTAGGGATGTATGAGATACAAAAAATATCAAAAGAGTCCTTAAGTCTCCATACCTCATTTCTGTATGCTTTCAGCCTTGGGTGCTTTGCTTAAAATGTTTTGTTTACCTGTTGAATGATTAGATCAGCATCTACAAACACCTTTATGTTCTTGATTCTTCTGTCTTTAGCTGCATTCAGGCCCAATATCAGAGCCTCATATTCTGCTATATTGTTGGTGACTTGGAACGCCAGTTTAAAAGACAGTTGTGTGCTTTCTTGTTGTGAAGATATTAGCACCACCCCTGCTCCTGCAGTCTCCCTGGAACATGCTCCATCAAAGAACATCTCCCAAACTTGACTTCCTTTCTCTTCCTCGGCCTGAACTATTTGTTTCCTGAGTTGCATTGAAGCCTTCTATGATTCTTCTATTTGTAGAATACATGCTCCAAAATCAGTGTCCACAGCATAAATGGGATGATTGGAGGGGTTCTTCTCATCATTGATGACGTATGCCAGTTGTGCTTCTCTGTATAATCTCCTGCTTTCTCCAAAAACTAGGACAATAGCATAAGATAAATCATTCTGTAATGTCCCACCTAATCTCTTAATCCATCCTTTGGACAGCAGCATGCCAAACTTGGGAGGGACATTTGCTACCACAATGTCCATCATCATGCTCTTCATGGGCAGCTAAGTTAGGGTAATAGCTAAATCTTTGATCAGTCCTAAGCATTTTACTTTCCTTGAATCAAAAGAAAATAAATCATGATATGGTCTAGTGATATCAAGGCCTAACTCTTCCATGACATCTTTTGGCATTAGATTGTGGCTAGCCCCTGTGTCTAACAGGAAATTGTGGAGAATTTTATCATGAATGGTCAAGGAGACATAAAAAGATGGAGAATTATCATCTGCAGGTTCGGTCATTGGGAAAAGCACAACTGCAGGTCTATCATCTTGCAAATTGACAGAGTCAGTGGAGGTTTGTGTGGCTTTTAGCTCAAGATCTTCAAAGATAGGCTTTTTAAACACTTCACTCCTTATAAGTTCTAACAGAGGCACATATATTTTCAATTTCTGAACTTCTGCTTCAAAGCTGAAAGGGGAAGGGGACTTGTCAGGACCTCTTACCTCTTATGAGTCATCAGTAAGTGTCTTGATCACCATCTCAGCCATCATCTCCTGGTCAATCCTACTGCAAGGTTCAAAGTACAAATAATCAGTTTCATAATCCATTAGGTGTCATTATTAGGTCAAGTCATCAAAATGGTCAAAAAAGAGTCATGACATCACTTATGGTCAATCATTATGGGAGTAGTAATTAGGGGAAAAAATTGTTCAAGGAGATTTCAGCTTGTTTCAACATCCTCGTTCATACTCCATATACCTCCCTCAACCTTCCCTCATAAATCCCCTCAGTCCATCTAAAACCCCTTTTTCCTTGAGAAAATCCTTAAATCCTATCTCAAAACCCATTTTTCCCTTGGAAATAACTCATTCTCAAACTCTAGCCGAAATCCATTTGATATTAACACTATCTGCATTTAACTCTAGTCGCATTCCAGTGTCAAAAACAGCCTTTGGGAAGTGGTCTCAAGACCAGCAGACAAATCAGTGGTTGGTTCGAGATGGATTTATAAGGTAAATCATGTAGTAGATGGGAGCATAGAGAAGACAACATTCAATACTCATCCATCAGATCAATTCTAACACTATCAATGCAGATGGGTGGAAGATCCACCACATAGACATGAAGACAACATTCACCAATGGACTTATTGAGGAGGAGGTGTATGTTGAGCAGCCGGAGGGGTTTGAGATCTTCGACATAGAATCACATGTGTGCAGAATCATTTGATCATTGTATGGACTCCAGCAAGCACCACGTGCTTGGTATACCAAGATCGACAACTATCTCACCAGTTTGGGCTTCACCAAAAGTGAAGCAGATGCAAACCTTTATCACATTGTGCTAGAAGGTAAATTATTAATTATTGTGTTATATGTCGAGGACTTGATCCTTACTGGTGATGAGTAGCTGACCAAATATTGCAACGAGGACCTTACAAGAGAGTTTGATATGAAGGACATGGGACTCATGCATTATTTTCTCAATTTGGAAGTATGGCAAGGAAATTGGGAATTGTTTGTCTCTCAGGGAAAGTATGCCAATGAGATACTGAAGAAGTTTTGCATGGAGAGTAGAAAACCAATGGACACTTCTCTAGCAGGTAACTGGAGGAAAGAGGATGCCACTTCAGGTGAGGAAGTGGAGGTTACTATTTACACATAGCTTGTGGGTTCACCTATGTATTTTTTGAACACACAACCGAACATGTGTTATGCAATTAATCATCTTAGTCAAGCGTTGTTAATCCAACCAATCTGTATTGCAACAAAACATGTGTTGAGATACCTCAGAGGCACTACTCGGTTTGGTATTTGGTACAGACAGATAAAGGGAGTGAAGCTGCAAGGATTCACAGATGCATATTGGAAGAGGAGTCCATCAAATAGGAAGATCACTCCAGGAGGAATTTTTAGTGTTGGGTCAGCAACAGTTTCTTATATAGCAGGAAGCAAATTTCTGGAAAGAAAATTTGCGAGATTAGATATGAGTTCTCCCTAGGGCAGAATAATGGGATCTGTTTAAGATCGAACCTAGAGCCCTCACATATTCTAGATCGGGTGCCTGCTAGGATTCTGAATAAGTGTTTTATCTAAAGATCAATGCAAGAGCAGGGCGTGCAACTCGAACCCTCGTGCTTTGGATTGATCGTGTACGGGTTTTCAGATCGGGGCATACATAAGCTTGGGAATCATCAATCGACCTTGATCCAGATGGCTCCCAACTTCGTGAAGATAACTGTTGGCTCAATTCCATCCGCCTTTGGGGGGCAAGCTCCTACCCATATTGTCAGTGAAGCTCCAACTCCCACTATCCAAGTGGTCCAGGCCTCACTCAATGAGGCTTTGAAGTTTTCTGAAAGTGCCCTAATCTGTCGATTCAATGGTTTTTGGCCATGGCTAACAGCTCTCTAGAGTTGGATCTTGGAGGTATGGAAGCCTATCATTTATGATGAAATTAATATCTACCCTTGTGCTAGGGGTTTATTTATAGTAGATTTTGAAAACCTTGAAAGCAGACAATGCATTCTAGATTTCGGCCATTGGTTTTGGGAAAACCCAGACCTATTCATGAAGCCATGGAACCCGTCATTTGATCCCTCAATAATAGTCATAACCTCAGCACCAGTTTGGGTGAGATTGCCAAACCTACCCTTGCATCTCTGGAATTTATCCTTGCTAAAAGCCATTGGAAATGCAATTGGGAAATTTAACTACAGGTGCCCAGAAACATAGGAATATGCCAGAACCACCTATGCATGCATCTGTGTGGAAATGGACTTCAACGCCGGATTTCCAGCTGAAATAAACCTAATAAGTAAAGACTATGTGTGGAACCAGAAACTCGATTATGAAAGTGTCCTCTTCAGATGTCGATCCTGCTTTGAGACAGGCCATCTAGCCAAAATTTCCCAAAAGCCTCCCAGAAAAAATCTACTAGAAAGAATCACCACAGATCTAAATAGTGGGAAGGAGCACAAAAAGAACATTACACTGTCACCAAGGAAGAACACTCTCCAGAAAACTCTAAATCGCAAGAAATCAGGCAAGAAAGAAACAACTCTCAAGACAAGCAAGGGGAAAGCCCCGCCCAACAGCAAAAAAGTGAACTTGATAACCCCTCAAGCATCAACAGTTATGAGGATTCAAATAATGTACAAAATAAATCTTCATTTAACAGCAAAGCAAATCTCCCAAACCAAACTTCTTCTCTGACTATCTTCAAAAGGACGAACACAACAAATCGCAAAGCTAAAACACCAATGTCCCAAGAATCAGAAGAGATGAAGGAGATGAAATATAAAGGAAGTTGGAAGACTGTAGAGAAAAAAGATAAAGCGACATCACCAATCTTGCCAAAAAAGACGAGAAGCCAGACAATTAAGAACTAAGAAAATTATAGGTCCGATAGACCAATTTGGTCTCAGTGGACATTAACCACCATCATCATCATCATCAAATATTTGTGGCACTCAACTCAATAGAAGCAGAGTACATGGTTGTAATTCAAGTAACATGTGAGGCTATCTAGATGAGAATATTATTGTTGGGTTATTTGGTCAAAAGATGGATCCTACAGTTATTTACTATGATAATTAGGGTTGTATCAAACTCTTTGAGAATCCAGTATTTTATGATCGATCCAAGCATATCGAGATCCAATACCACCATCTACGATATTGTGTGTAGAGGGGAATTATGTTGTTGCAGTACATTCCGACAGAGGAACAAGATGCAGATATATTGACAAAGGCCTTGTCAAGAGAAAAATTTGAGTTCCATAGAAGTAGGATTGGGGTATCTGGTAATCCCTTTCTTGCTGAGAGGGAGTGTTTAAAATGCAACAAGAAATTCCTAATTTAATTTTTCCTTATATAAATTAGGAGAAAAATCAATTTCAATTTTAGCAGAATACTTGGAGGTAGTTAATAGAGGTGGCATGGCTCTTGTTACTCAGTTAACTCATTAAATTCGAGTTGGAGACACTTGAGTTTAGTATTGCATGATTGATTTCTAATTTATAGCAATATATTTCAATTAATTTGAGTTATTTTCAATGTAACTAGTTCTCACTATTAGTAGAACTAGTGGAGGTATAGTCAAGGGCGTGTAACATTTTTCACAATGAGTGACAATGTTGTGTAACCTTTTTCACATTAAGTAATCATCCAGTTAACTGATTATTTAGCCTAAAATAACCCATGCATGTAGAGAATTTGAGTTACCCAGTTGAGATTGGAGTTCAAGGGCAGTGTACTATTAGTTATAAACTATTCCAAGTTGTACAGGTCATGCATGGAGTCAGAGAAGGACCTATAGGAATTGCGTAATCCAAATTAAGTAATTTCCTAATTAATAGGGGCATAATTCCTTGAGGAATAATGCAAGGAAACAGGGGCTTGGAGGATTGAAATTTTGGTTAAGTATTGGGCAAGGCCAGGCAGTTAGACAGAGGATAGAAGCTACAAGTGAGGGTTGAGCTCAAGCTTGAACAGAGCATATTGTATTCATCTAGATTCTTTGATTAATGCAATATAGATAGTAAGGGGTTTTGAGCAGTTGCTTTCCCCTAGATAAATATATGTGTATGTGTGTTAAATCTCGATGCATGTTAATGATTTGTGCTCTCGATCATGAATTTACTTCTGCATATCAGTAGAGTAGCTTCTATTCTTGTGATTTAGAAAATTTCATGAGCAGATTAGAATCTACACATTAATTTCTACATCAAATTGTCTTTAATCCTTAATGTGTCATTATGCAAGTGGTGTGAAGAGAATATTTTTGCATGCTCAAAATTTATTAATCCAGTTTATAATCAACATAGAATCCCCATAAATTTGTAAATTAGAGCATCCTTTTTATTTTTCAAAAATTAAAAGATATTTGCCTACAAGAAGTTCTTCCTGGTTATTTGTCCCTGGAAAAAACCCCATGTTTACATAGAAAGAATGAGAATCTGATAAGAAACTGATGAAAACACCTCTGCTCCTTTGACCCTGATCATATGAAGCTCCATAAAAATAAGCCCATTGTTTGGATCGATATGAAGATTCTTCTCTAATAACTCTAATAAGAGTGGATCCTTTCTCCTGAGGAAAATGACTGAGAATGGCAAGGGCTTCAGCCACAACATGATCTGCAGATGATGGGATATCATGGAAAATAGCTTTATTTTGTGCCAAGCACACCCCTAGAAAATTATCAAAGGAAGAGATTTAAAGGGGCACGAGCAAGGATTTGAATGCTACCTCCTCCAAGAACCTTCACTAGATGCTCCTTCCCATTGCACAATCTCATCTACTATCATTTGGCATATTGTCCAGATTCATTTGATGAAAGGGCATTGCTGAAAAGCGTGAATTTTTGTTTCATCATTGCTTTCTCACAAATGTATCCATCTAGGTCGTATCACATTCTTTTTTGAATCACTTCCCAAGTTGGAATTTTTCTTTCAATTAGGTACAAAATAAGAAGTTTTTCGTTTTCCAAACACTTATACTTCCGTAGTGATTTCCACCACCACTTTAACTCAATAGGGATGTGATCTAAAATTTGAGTGATGTATCTAAGCTTGGGATCATATACACCAAAATGGGAGGAGCTCTAGGTAAGTTCATCATCTTTGTCAGATAGTATGCTATGAGTTGTAGACAAGGCATTCATATAGGCATTCCATGGATTATGAAAATTTACCTCTAATCCTAAATCCTCAGTGGTCATCCACCCTTGTCTCCAGATGGTGGTTTTGGTTGGGTTGCCAATAAGGGAAAGTTTTGAAATTCCCCTATCGTGAAGGGATTTCATGAGTGAATGGGGAAGAACATGATTTTGGAGACTACCCAGCCATGAATCAAGCCCAATCCTAAATTTGACACCACTTCCAACCTTCTAGAATAGCTCATTACTAATGATACTAAAATAGCTAAGTACAACTCTCATACAATGGAAATATTTGACCTAGGTTTATTGACCCTCCCGATCCAATCTTCTCACAAACCTAGAGCAATATATTTTTGAGTAACTACAGAGGTCCAAAGACTCTAATTTGAGATCAATCTTTAGCCACATTTTGCTACCGATGCTTTGGAAAACATGATAAGTGTTCTTTAGACCTTGTCCACCTGGTAATTTATGTATCACTATCCTTTCCCATTTAACCTAAGGCAAAACCCTTATTTCCTTCTTACTATACCATAAAAAATTACAACAATTTATTCTAATTTTCTCTAGAAAACCCTTTGGTATCCATGCTACTGACATCCAGTATATTATAATAGCTTCTAGAGCAGATTTTATGAGAACTAATCTACCTACTCTTGAGATCCATTTATAACTCCAACATTTCAACCTTTTTTCCAACTTTTTGTAAAATTCAGATCCAATCTGCTTTTTTATAAAAGTTAGGCTTAAGTTGAAATCCTATATACTTATACCATCATCAATGTGCCTAACCCTAAAAGAGAGGGAAAGGACTAGATGCCAGGATTCCTTTTCCTCCAAATGGTTGACAGAGATTAGAGAATTTCTATGATTGATAGGGATACCTGTTGCGCATCCAAATAATTTCAATATTTTAATAATTTATCAAATTCACTCAAAGATCCATTACAAAACATGAGTATCATCTACAAAAAGGGGGTGGGTTACCATTAAAGCCCTAGAGATGAGAACCCCTTGAAAATCCCCTCTTCTCCTAGCCTCCACTTGTAATTAGTTTAATATTTTCGTCACGAGAAGAAAGAGAAAAGGGGAAGAAGGAAACCCTATCAGAGCCCTCTTTGGGCATGAAAAAAGGGGGATGCAAATCCATTTAATAGCATAACAAAATAGACAATCTAGATGCAACACATGACCCATGATATGATATTTAGGTGAAAACCTAGATGGGTATGAAGAATTTTGATGAACATCCAACTTAATCTATTATAAGCCTTGGAGAGATCTATTTTGATCACAACACATTTAAAATTCAACATTTTGATACTATGAAGGTTTTTTTAATCCGCCCCAATTACTTCATGGATCTACCTTCCTTCTAGAAAGGCAAATTGCTCCCCTAAGATTGACTTTGAAAAAATGGGCTTGCGTTGACCAAAAATCACTTTAGCAATCACCTTATAAATAGCATTACACAATGAGATAGGATGAAAGTCATTGGAAGAGGTAGTGGAATCCACTTAGGGTATGAGTGCTATAAAATTTGAGTCAAAGACCGGAAGCATTCTACCAGCCCTTTGAGATTCTTCAATCATAAGAAAAATATCTTTCCCCATGGTGTCAAACATTTACAAGAAGAATTCGATAGCCCATCCATCTGGACATAGGCTTTGGTCTCTTTTAAAACTATGCAATACCTTCTTCAACTCTTCCTCCTATACTTCTTTCATCCAGGCCTCGTTCTCTTCTTCTTCTATAAATATTGGGAATAACTTAGTGGTTTTGATTACTTTAGCAATATAAGCTCCTTCCAAGGCTCTAAATAACTTTTCAAAATGTCTTTGAGACATCTCCACTAAGCCTTCTAAGTCATCCACCTTCCCACCCTCTTAATCCTAGAGCCTCTAAATAGTATTACACATTCTTATCACCTTTGTGTATACCTGAAAAAATTTGGTGTTCTCGTCTCCATTCTCTAGCCAGATGGATATACTATTTAATCTTCACTCTGTTTTCCTTGCAACTAACACGTATTTCCTTCTTTTTTCAGTCTTGTTGATTCTTCTCTAGACTCTCAAGACTTGAATTACTATTTAATCTCCACTCTGTTCCTTGCAACTAACACGTATTTCCTTCTTTTTTCAATCTTGTTAATTCTTCTATAGACTCTCAAGACTTGAATTACTATTTAATCTCCACTCTGTTTCCCTTGCAACTAACACGTATTTCCTTCTTTTTTTTAGTCTTGTTAATTCTTCTCTAGACTCTCAAGACTTGAATCCTTCCTTTTCCAAATTTGAAATATCTTGAAGCATGTTTTGAATGCCTTCCAGCTCTTGAACTTCATCCTATTTTTTCTTCTTTGCCCACACTTTTGATTTTTTCTTTATAAGTTTTAATTTTTTCTCAAGAATTTGAAATATGTTGAAGCATGTTTTGAATGCCTTCCAGCTCTTAAACGTCATCCTACTTTTTCTTCTTTGCCCACACTTTTGATTTTTTCTTTATAAGTTTTAATTTTTTCTCAAATTGAGAGGTTGTTGAAGGGCCAAGGCAAAGGTCAAAATCTCTTTAATACAGCTATATCAAAGTTAGATCTCATATCAAAGTTAGATCTCTTTAATACGGATATACCAAAGTTAGAAAGTGTTCCTCCTTCAACCAAGGAGAATTCATCTTAAATGGGCTACCATGCTTCTACACATTTCCTTTTATTTCCAGAAAAAATGGAGAGAGGGAGAGTGATCTGATATTCCTCCCACCCTTAAATGGGCTACCATGCTTCTACACAATTCCTTTTATTTCCTGAAAAAATGGAGAGTGATATGATATTCCTCCCACCCAACCAATTGTTTGATGAGGGGGGAATGGAGAATTCATCTTAAATTGGCTACCATGCTTCTACCCATTTCCTTTTATTTCCAGGAAAAATGGAGAGTGATCTGATATTCCTCCCAACCAACCAATTGTTTGATGAGGGGGGGAATTATTAATAAGATCTTTTATAAGTGGGAAAAGGTCAATTTTAATAAGATCTTTTGTAAGTGGGAAAAGGTCAATTTGTTTTGCCACTCTATGAGCTCTCGATTGCCTATTTCTCCATGTGGGAGCAATTTTAATCAGTTCCACATCCACTAGTCCCCTTTGTTCAAGCATGCTTAAGAAATAGTCTGTCAAGGGGTTTAGGGTGGCCCTTTTCCCCCAAGATTCAACATTTCCTAGAGAAAAATTTAGATCCCCCTAAAACAACATCCTTGTTTCTAAGGAGAGAGTTGTTGAATTCTATATTAGAAATCCTTTCTATTTTGAGAGGGCCTGTTCTAACCCACGGAGTAAATTTTCAACCCCCCAACAAGGTTTCAAGACAATTGAATGAAATCCCGTTCCCCGATGGTTTCTTGTAAAAATATAATGTCCAGACTGTTGACCTCCACCAGTCTTCTCAATGTATGTTTTTTGGAGGGACATGCTAGCCCTTGACAATTGAAAGAGAGTATTTTCATTTGGAAACCTCCCTTGGAGATTTTAGCGCTTTAAAGGCCCCTTGAATGGAATTTTTTATTCCAACTACTAGGTCTTCCTTGCCTTGTTCCTTAGTCTTCAATATTCTAGATTGTCTGCCCTAGCCACAACCTTCAAAAGGCTTCAAATTGAGTGATTCCAACCTTGGAACAAAGTTGTCATTTTGAGAAGAGATCCTCCAAGAGTGTAAATTGTATACCATGGCTCTTAGACTGGTCAAGTTATAAGAGTTTTTGGAAGGGGAGGGCACAAGCATGACACTTATGTTTTCAGGGATAAGGGAAAGGGGTTTGATTCGGGGACAAAAAAACATATAATACCACAAAGTGACCAGGATTACCATCATCAAAAGTAAAGGAGCATACATTATTATTGTTGAGTATAAGAGAAGGGTTACAAGGAGGAATATCAGGGGAAGTACCTAGGATCAAGCATTGCCTCTCGATTTTGTTCATGATGTCTGAATAAATGTCCCCCAACATCAGAGACAAACCCATCTCATCATTGTCATGGTGACTAAATGTATTCAGCTCTTCAACTATCCTGAGATTCTGACCCTGTTCCTTATCTCTTTGATTGTGCTCTGGCCATTTTGATGGGATAAACTGTTTCTGCCCATGCATCTGTAGAATGCATTCCTTTGTCAAATGCCCATATTTGTGGCACCTTCGAAATCCAAAAGGGGTGCCTTCATATTCCAACTCCTAGGTTAACACCTCCCTAACTCCTAAGTCAATTGTTTCTATAAAACCTTCCTTTAGATCTACTAAGACCAAAATGTGGGTTATAACCATAACACCAGTCTCCAAATATGAGTTATAATGCTCCAATTATTTCCCCGAACTATTCCCAATGTCCATAAAAAATCATTCATCCTAGTAGTGAAAATGGAGGCCCAACAATCTAACCCACAGTAGTACCACATGGTACTAAATCCATTCTCTCGCACTTGGCATTAAACAAAGGAGACCAAATTTTAAAATCACAGGAGAAGAATCAATGCTCCATACCTTTTGGGAGACCATCTTTGCATCTTTTGAATCCCTGAATTTGAGATGGATTCAGCCTCTAGGTAATTGTGCTACCCCGAAAGGATTACTAACTATGTTCGCTACTTCCCTAACCACCCATCCTTTTAGGATGGGTATATTAAACCTCTTATCTCGAACACACCCTACTAGCACTTTCTCTACCATCTCTTGTGCTTTCTGCATTGGTAGGTCCAACCCTAGAACTAGAGAGACCTTTGCCTTTATTTCCCTTTTGGTACACCTTTCTTTTCTCTACTTACTTCCCTTCTCCTGGCTAGGAGGTTGAGTTCCTTGTCCATCTGAGTTGTTGATTGTCATTGTCCCAAAAACTCTACCCTCTAAGCAAGACATTTTTTGTCTTTATCTTTCTCCTCCACAAGAAAATCCCTCAAGGGGTTATTTTTCAAGTGTATCGGAGCCATAAAGTGATGTGGGTATCAAATAGGGATATATTTTTTATGAAAATGCCCTTCACTGATAACAAGACCCTCAAAGGGACTAGTAAACATGTAAGAGAAAGGGTTCTCCCTTGCAGAACCATGAATAGGTGTAAGGAAGTTTGATAATGAGGGAGTCGTAATTCGTAGGAAACCTATAATATATCTACAGAGCATTGATTCCATACCTCTTCACCTTGGCTCAATGCTCCATTGATGCAAATGTCCCATACCTCCATGTTTTTTATATATGCTCCTGACCCTCCATTTGTCCTCCAAGCCTCTTACCAGATATTCTCTCTTGTAAGAGGCTTAGGTTAGCCCTCCATGTCTGCCCAAGCCTCAACTAGAAATCCTCGAACACCTTCCGACTTGGAAAAATGCAATGAGGGTTCACCCCAAATCTAGTAGGAATTATCATTTTCTAGCTCATAGTCTACAAATTCCTCCTCTTCCACTTTCAGGTATAGCAAAGTAACTGACATGTCATCCATGTTGCCCTTTGTTCCCTCCACTCTGGCAGTCTTCTAGATATATATGTTATACAGTATAACTTCCATAGGATTGTGTTGATAATGTTAACTTCTTAGGCCATCCATGGATAAATGTGTCTAAAAACCCTAGGGAGGCGAGGGTAAATTTTTCCATAGACATCCTTTCACTTGCCCATTGCCTACCTATGACCCTAATAGGCCTAGTTAGCCTCGAGCACGTGTGAGCTTATCATCAGGGTTCACTCCAACTAAAAATTTATTTTGCAATAGATCAATTTTCATTTTAATTATAGTTTCACTTCCATGTATTCGTTATTATTATAAGTCATCAGTATCAAGTTTTTGATATAAATTATATATTAAAAACTAAAAAAAAAAACTTTTTAATTATATCTTTTCATCTTACTAGTTTTTAATTAATTGTTAAGTCATCATTCAATTATGATGAAAAAATAACTTTGGTTATAATACATTGAATCTTTATTAAAATTAAAACATTCCCAAATTACTTTATAGGATGTTACTTACCTTAGATCTAAAAATAAAATCACATACTCATTTTATTAATATCAAACCCTTAAGGTTGGGCAATGTCTTACAACCGATCCATTAATGAAGGAATCCACTCCTAATCATTTGCCTATTTAAGGGTGACACTACTAAGATAAGATCCAACAATAATACTCTTCCACCATGCCATTAAACTGCTTATACTTCTATTTATTATCTACCTCTTAAGAACAATCTAAGGAAGGAACCTTCTAGTAAGCATTCTTGCAATATTTGGGTTAACACTACTACATAAGCCTTATTTACTAATGGTGACCTTCATTGGATAATGATACCTAAGAATATACTATTATTCCTCTTGGGTACCTCCCTAGGTATCCCATATTACCCCCCTAGGCACACTACATTCCACCCCCTTTAGAAAAATATTATCCTCAACACTTGTGAGAAAGTACAACGACCATATACTAGGGCCCTAAGGACAAGCGTTGACCACAATGTTGAAGTGAGTGAAAGTACATGTACTAGCCACCATGCTAGAGTATTCCAATAAGCTCCACTTTAAACATGGATCCCATGTCTAGGTAAATATTTTGACTCCCCTTTGGAGATACAAAAAACTCAATAGTTGGTTGAGAATGGTGATCTGAATTCCTACCCCAATCATCTATAAATTGATCCATATCGAGGAAACCATCCATGTAACATACCAATGTTTAATAATAGGCACATTGAAAACTAGTAGCCATAACCAAATCCTGGCTTTCCTTTGTGATACTCTCTTCATAAGGTGGAGTAGATTCATCAGATAGAATATAAAAATGGTTATCATCCCAAAAAATCATATATATATATCGTCAAATTATTCTCTAAACATACTAGATATGTCTTTCTTAGGTATACTCTTCATTTATCCAACAACACGAGGTCATTGAGTAACCCTGGAAGGTTTGTGTTGCCACTCCTAGGGACAACCTTTGGGTTGATAGGAGACTAGTGCCTAGGACAACTTAATTAGTGCTATCAAATTTTCTTCAGGACTTGTAGCACCATAGTTTTTACATATAAATCAAACAAGATCGATTCAGAACCATTAACAAAGATACAATGTATGAACCAATACAAACGCAGGAATACATAGGAAAATATCCTCGATCAGTGATGGCCAAATCAAATTGAGATTTTGCAGCAAATCAGTTGCTAGGACAGATATAATTGTAGAAGACAATAGAGGACAAATCCATCATATAAAGCTTAAACGTTAAGAATTTTGTGTATATGGATTTAGAGATTAAAATGCTTATGGAATGCTAAGATACATGGAGCACTTTTTAAAGACTTTATTTCCACATCAATACAGGCATTTTCATCAATAGCTTGATCTAAATGAATCTGCATCTACGTGACATGAAATCTCAGAAGAATATTTAACATATATGAAACACAAGGGAAGATTAACATATTGTAATCCAATAAGTTGGAATCACTAAAATCTCCCATTAATTTTTTGAGAAATGTGTATGCATCAAGATTCATAACATTGCCTTCATGAAAATAAGAAAAGGCCCTTTCCAAGAGTTCTTTCCAAAAAATTTGAACCTGCTTTAAGTGTTTCTTCCCTCTTTTTATAAGGAGATGGACAGCTTGAACAGCGGTTACAAAATATCTTAGTCGAACTCCAGTTGTCTAATCCACTGGTTGTCTCAGCATGCGAAGGATCATTCGCCCAAATCATTGCAACAGATTTGATTCCTTTCTTTAAAATACACAAAAATAACAAAACAAAATAGTTGAATGATGACCAAGAAAAATATCTTAGATGAGCTCCAATTGTGTGATCGACTAGTCGTCTCAGCGTGCGAAGGCTCAGTTGCCAAAATCATTGCAACAAAATTGATTTCTTTCTTTAAAATACACAAAATCACAAAAATATCAAAATGGAATAATCGAATGATGGCCAAGAAAATATCTCCATGACATATATGTGATTGCCTCTGATCAGGCCACGCCTTTGCCATGATGTTCTTCTTAAGTTACTCAGTCAGTTCACCAGTCATTCTCGCCTTAACTGCTTGAATTCCACACTTTCTGGAGCTAGGAGTGATCACCTGTGATAGCCTTAGTGGTGTTATGTACCATAGTTCCTGACCCATCCATCTTTTAATACTTCTCTGTTACATTATGAAAGTCCAATATTTCAGACTTGCAACTCATCGGAACTTCATTTTCAAAAGCCTTCTAAAATCGTAAATTTTTTATGCCAATAGGATCTTTTTGTTTAGCCCCTTTCTGCATTTCTCATCATAGGACCAAGGGTTGTTATCTCTCACTTATCCTTAAAGTGACAGGGTGTTTTACTCCTGTCGGGGACCATTTTTCTTTGTTAAGTGCTTAGCGCCCTTCGTTCTTTAAGTATTAATGATTCTGCGCCAACCCAATATTGAAGCCCCCTTATCGGAAGTTTTCAAACACCAACTGTTCTAAAGTTATGATGTCCTCAACCTCCGATATGCCAACCTCCAATACGAATTCATCACTCCTTGTGGCACCTCATGAGTGGTGACATGTGTCATCCGGATTTGTCCCCTTAGGACCCTAAAAATGCCAAAATTTCTTGCCAAGTCATGTTGATGTTAGATGCCATTGTAGCTTTATCCGAACCAATCATATGTTGTTGTGTGTCTTTATTGAAGCCAATCATATGTTTCCTTGTGTCCCTCTAGAAGAGAGAGAAAAGGGCTCGTCAACCTTTGGTTTTGCAATGAAATCCTTTGTTAATCCTTTATCAACATTCCCCGACGCTTTCTAATACTATCAGAACTTTATGATATCACAATTTTTTAAAGGTTCTCACTTTAGGAAGTTTTGATTATGTGATACGTCGATGTTCTGATGTGTCGATGCTCCTCCAACCTTTGATATTGCGATGTGCCGATATTTCGAACCTCTGATATTGTGATGCACTCATATTGCGATGCATTGATATGTCAGAACTCTAATATTGTGATGCGTCGATATGTCAGACCTCTAATATGTGATCTTTGTTATTGTAATGCGTCGATATGTTGGACCTCTAATATGCAATTTCTAATATTGCGATCTCCAATATTCCTTCTTTCCTAAGGCTTCAAATCCTTGAAATTTCGGCATACCATATATTTTGATCCAGGAATCAATTTTTGGACTTCCACATATCGTTGGAAATCTTGTTCAAAGCAATTTCAAATGGAGAGGGTGTGATGTAGGCATTGAGTCCTTCTATGGCTTGGAAGATGACTGAAAATTCATCTGCTCTTTGCACTCTTTTGACATCATTTGGCATTATACAAACAATTTTTCAGTAAGTGACAACATTGGCTCCAATTGGGGACAGTGCCTTGTTGCAAGGTGCTGAGAACCTACAGACTGTTAGCCTTCACCATTGGGCATGGAGTTAGAAAATATATTGAACCTGTAAAACCAAAAAACCTCTATGGAACTTTATTTGTTGGGAGTCCTCTCCTCGTACTATTGAAATGCAGAACTGCAAACTCTAAAAATTGGAAATTAAACACTCACATAGTGAGCTTATTTATATACAACTCCTACTTATGCATAGGGATAAATTCACCCAAGTGAGGTCAAACTTCCAATGATACCAGCCCAGCATCTGAGTACTAGAACTTATGCCATTGTTCTCTTGAAATTCAAAAACTAAAACAGGCATGCACCACTACCCTTAAACTGAAGTTTGATGCTCAACTCTTTTAATCTCCTCCATAAACCTTCTAATTGGGCTTGGAATTGATATATACAATTGCAGGCCAAAGAAAGAGGCCATGGAGTTGGCTATTAGATCATAAAACTGATGAGAGAAATTTATGGTTGTCTCCCTCTCTTGAACAATTTCCTGACTGGAATCTTTCTGCAACATATAGCCATAGACACTACTTGTCTCTACAACTTGGGGCTCCTCTTGAAGAAGTTGTTGCTGGAAGTATTCTCCCCACTTGCTAGTAAGAAAATCCCTTTGAAAGTCTACAACAATCTCATCCTCCTATGAACCATCTAAATCATAGATTGGAGAATCTTTATTGACCATCATACTAGCTTCTTCAACTTGTTCTCCATTTGAAGGATGTGAATCATAGGTTGGAGCCTCTTTTTTTTTTTTTAACAAAAACGGTTGAGTTTTATTTATAACAAAAGATTGGGCCTGAGCCAAACAACCTCTATTATAGTCAATTGAAATATTTTTGGCTTTTTAGATTCCACATAACCTGGCTTTTGTATTGGTATTTCGTTGTTGCATTTGATTCTTTTGGGATGGCTGAGAGTTCCTTGCATTACTCTTGGTTTCTAAATAACCTGTCTTTTCCTTTCCACTTTTCTTTGACGATTTGTGAAATGCCTAACTTACCCAGACTCATTTCCAACAACTCGAATCCTGTAGCCTCTGACTTGCTGTTTGAGCAAAATAGTTGTGGCAAGGCCTGATGCGTGGTTCGATTTGTGTTGTTAGAGCAATGATGACTGTAATTTGAGCAGTGTTTTGGGATGTTGGAGCAGCACTGACTTTCCAACAATGATTTTCAACCTGTGACGGGCGCGTGAGTTGAGCAAGCCAGTTGCATGGTTCTATTTGGACTATTGGAGTAGCGTTGAGTATGATCTGCAAGACTGTGGTGCTTATCTTTCCAATCAGCATTTGTCTACCTATGCCAGAGCCTTGGATCAGCATCGTTCTTCTACATTCAAATGCAGTTTTAGTGGATGTTGTGATCGCTAAGGTTTGCACTTTCATGGAGACAAAACTAATGCATAGGGATTGTGAAATAGACCCATTGCCTTGGCTACCCTGTCCATGCTCAATTATCCTTCTCTGTTAAGGAATTGGGTGCCTTTTAGTTTCTTCATCATTCTTTGCTAGAATGCCTTGTGCTAGTAGACATCCTTTATTAGCCATTATGTCAACTTCCTTGTTCAGAGTTCGTAGGACATCGTAGAATGAGCAGGAAGTGAAATTTTGTATCATCTTTCTTATTCTTTCAAAGGTCCTATTAAGAGCAGAACTATTGACTTGGTCGCCATTGTTAAGGATTTTAATCAAGAGTTTGGAATCCCCAAAGACTTGAAGCTTTGCCCCTCTGTTCCTCTGAGCAAGCTGACACGCTTTGAGTAGTTTGAGAATCGCGGCCTAGTTGTTAGTGCTTAATCCTAGGCCTCAACTGAAGTTGTCCTTTTCGTGCCTGTACGAGGAGTATATTGTTCCTCCTGCCCCTGATGTCCCTTTGTTTCCTTTGGAGACTCTGTCGAAGAATATTGTGACTTTGCCCTAATTTTTCCACCACTTTTGAAAGTTCGCCTTAGAGATCCAAAGTTGCCACTCTAGATTGTGGCTAGGTAGGGAGAGGTTCTTTTTAATGCTCGCCCATCTCAGGGATTCACCTAACCAGCTGAGCTCTTCAGGGAGTAGATAATTGTCAAGCTTGTGAGGTATATTTTCAAAATTTTCCAGCAGCAGAGTTTTGGCCTTGGTAGTCACTGTATTGGTGGATTGGAGTCTGCTGTTGAAGATGGTTTCATTCCTTGCCAACCAGATTCCCCAGAAGATGTATTTTGGAATAGCCTTCCAGATTTTAGCCCATGTTGATTTGCTTTTCATAGCGTGAGGATAGTGTTCTTTCCATGAGGCGAAGAGACTAACTACTGAAATTTGCTCAGGTAATTGGGAATTGAGCCCCATCATTGCTTGCAAACAAACTTCTTGAGAGAAGGAGCAGTCAATGAACAGGTGTTCGATCATTTCCTAAGCCTTGCAGCAGAGAGGGCATATATGGGGACCAATGATTCCTTGTTTCTCTAAAGTATCTCTAGTGAGGGTCCCTTTGTGCATGAGAATCTAGCAGAAGAAGTTGATTTTTGGGAGGCCAAATGGATCCCAAACATGCTGCCAAAGCTTTGTAGTGTGGATCTGATGTTGTTGTTCTTAAAGAGCTACAAAGCCCAGCCGTGTTGAGTAAGCTCTGGTCTTCCCCCAACCCCACTTGTCCCTCGAATGGAGATGCACAGGAGCCAAACCAGAGAGCTTAGCTAGAAAGACATGGAGTTGAGGGAGCATCCAGTCAAGGGTCTGACGGAGAGCCCAATTACTCCAGTTCCCTGCAGAATCCCAAGTGCATTTGTCAGCAAGTTTGTGGATACCTTTTTGGATGAGCCAGTTACGCAAATCTGCAATTTCTGGTGCAATATTTAGGGGTTGGAAGCCCATGATCTTGTCTTCCCACAGTCCAATTCTTTTCCCGTTTCTTGGGATTCTGTAGAGCTAGTATTTAAAGAACTCCTAACCTTGGTTGCACAGCTTCCACAACATGGCTCCTTTTTGGGAAGCTCCTTCTTCCATATTCTTTATTGAGAGGCTGTGAAAATATTTTTTAATTAGAACTTAACTTACAGGATGTCTTTGATTTGGGAAGATTTTCCAGAGAATCTTACCTCTCAAATCTAGATTGGCCAACCCGGGATCTCTTACCTGTAGTCCACCTTCATATATTGCCTTTTCACTATGTCCTAGCTTACAAGGTGAATTTTTTTTGGTTCCCCTTTCCTCCTTGCCATAGAAAATTTCGAATTAGCTTTGCTAGTTGTTCGGTGATCATTTTTGGAGCTAAAAGGAACGAAGCCTGGTAGATAGGAAGGAATGAGAGAACTGAATTAACCAGAGTGAGTTTCCCTGCTGTGGTAAGCCACTGTCCACCCAATGCAGTCATTTTTGCCTTGATTTTGCTGATAATTTCCATCCAATGAGGGGCCTTTCTGGTTCCCAAAGTTAAACACAGGCCAAGATAATTGAATTTTTCCCAAGAGACATCATCGGTGAAGCCCAGGGCTTGGGAAATCCTGAGAATAGTTTGTTGGTCTATCACCCAGCCATACACTGCGCTTTTCCTCTTGTTGACCATAGCTCTAGAGACTCTACAAAAGCTTTGGATTACTCCATTGAAGGCCCTTCCTATTTTAATGGAGGCTTATCTCATAAGGATAGAGTCATCGGCAAACAAGGCATGATTGATTAGGGTTGTTCCAGTTATCGCCCTGATGCCTGGAAGTGCCCCATTGAGCTTCTCAGCTGAAAGCTTTTGGCTCAGAGAGTCTACCATCAGAATATATAGGAAGGGGGATAGAGGGAAGCCTTGCCTGATTCCCTTCAAAGCTTTGAAGTATTTTGTTGGCTTGCCATTTACTATAGGGACAATCCAAGGTTCTCCAATGCATGCTTTAATCAATTTCACAAATTCAGAACTGAAACCAAATGCAGAAATAACTAGAAGGAGGAAAGAGTGCCTTACTCGATCAAAGGCATTCGCCATGTCTTGCTTGATGAGCATACCTTGCTCTTTGCATTGATGGTTGGAATGGATGATTTCTTGCACCAGTATCACGTTGTCTAGGATATGCTTGCCTTTGACAAACCCTCCTTGGTTGGGTGAGATGAGTATTTCCAACAGAGGCTTTATTCTATTTGGAGCTAACTTGGTGAGAATTTTGTAGGACACATTAAATAGCGAGATTGGCCTGAATCAGTCGAATGCCACCGGGTTGGCTTCTTTGGGAATTAGAGCTAGGAAAGTGGAGTTTGTGCTTCCTCCTACTTTGGATTTTCAAAGGAATCCTTTGATCATTCGATAACAATCAGCCCTGATGATGTCCCAGAAAATTCTATCAAAGTGTATGGAGAACCCATCTAGTCCTGGAGCTTTGTCTGGTTCCATCTTCCATATGACAATGTTGATTTCGTCTTCAGTGAAGGGCTTCAGGAGTGTTGCATTATCCTCCTCGTTAACCATCCTTGGAACATGCTTGAGGAAGTAATGAGCTTCCTTATCATCCTCTACACCTTCTTCTTTGAACAACTGCTAAAAATGAGAGGTTGTCGGCTCTTTTATCACAGTTGCGCCTTTGAGAATAGCCCCATTTGGCGAGGTGATTTCAGCAATGTGATTTCTAGAAAGACGGGTTCGAATTTGCTTGTGAAAGAAGGATGAATTTTTGTCTCCAGATGCAAGCCAGGGATTGCATGACTTCAGCCTCAAGGATTCTTCCTCCTCTCTGAATGACCGGAGGGTGCTGAGTTGGAGTTCTTGCTTGCTATGAATTTCTGAGCAGGTAATGTCTTGCATCTCTTGTCCCATTTGCAGGTCCAGCAGCTACTTTATGTTCTGTTTTCATTGGGTAGTGGGGGAGTCTGTGGGATTTTTTATCCATTGTTTCAAGGCTGATTTGGTGGCTTTTATATTTTTCTTCTAGACATAGTTGGGTGATCCAAGAACTTGGATGGACCAGGCCTTCTTGACTGTATCCATAAACCCTTCTCTATTTTCCCAGAGAGGGTTGAACCTTGAAGGGGATTGGCCACAAGTTTTCTTCTTCTTCCAACAAAAGGAGGATGGTTTTATGGTCTAAAGCCCACTTTGACAGAATTTTTGTGGAAATGATCTTCTTCTCGGAGAGGAAGGTACTCTGATGAAGGAATCTTTCCAACCTGGCTGAAATATTCTCTGCCCCTACTCTATTATTTGTCCATGTGTAAAGCCCTTTTTTTGGCTTGAAATCCAATAAATCCCATTATTGAATTAGGTTTTCCACTAAGGGAAGAAAGAAGGTTTTACTTGGCTAAGTTCCTGAAGGGCTTCGCCTTCTATTTTAGTCTTTTGGAGCATGAGGATCTCGGGGAGTTCTACTTTCAATAGGTTCTTGACTGCTTTAGATTTTGAAGGATTCCCCAATCGTCTGCAATTCCAATATACTAATCGCATTATTTACTAGCAGAGGGTGGGGCAGCACCTTCCTTGGGAATCCTGGTTCTAGTATTTCTTCCGGTAGACATCTCAATAGTGGGTTGGCTGCCTTGCATTTTTTGTCTCTCTACCTCTTCTTCTCTAGCCTCTCTGTGAGATTTCCTCCCCACTCTTTTCAAGGGCCTCTCAGTTGTCTCATCTTCTGAGGATCCCTAAATCTTTGGGGTCTTCTTCCTTGTCATATTTGCTTAGATTGGGGGGCTAGAGACACCTTTTGGATTTTTGATTTGTAGAGGGACTATTTCCTCTTGCCTTTTGTTTTCTTCAATGATGTTGGCCTGTTGTTCAGTCTCTTTATCTGTTGGATCTTGGAGTTTTTTCTGGTGTGCTGAGTATTTCAAAGGGATTTGTGGGTATGTCTACTCTTGGTGGGATTGAGCTTCCCTATTCTTGGGCTTCGGGAGGAGCACCGCTCCTTGTGGACAAGTCTTTCCCTTTGTTCCTATTACTCTTCTTAGTTGTTCCTGGTTTTTAAACTTGAGTCCATTGATCTCCTTTTTCATTCTTGGCTCCATCCTTTGATTTCTTTTTACAGTGCCTGGCAAAGTGCACATAGCCATGGCAATGCCGAAATTTAAATGGGAGTTGCTCGTAGTCGAGCACTTGTATGTGTGTCCATTCAGCCACCGTGAGTTTAATAGCTTTAGGTAGACCCTCCTCCAGGTCTACCTCTACGCAAATTCTCCCACATGAGTATTGATCTCATTTTTCTACTCAATTGATGTATTTGCCAAGTTTATTGCCTATGGTTTCTAAGGATTTAGGGTTCCAACAGTGCAGAGGTTAATGGGGCAAGCGCACCAAGACCAAGATAGCCAAGGGCACATCCTGTGTTGGATCAAAGTCTGGATTCCATTGATTTAGATATAAATCCTGATGCCCCATGAAATATGGGTCGTTTCTAAATATGAGGTTCCTGTCTTCTGTTGCTTCAAATATGAATACAAAGAAGCCTTTGCCAACGAAATGACCTTTTATTCCTTCCTTGACCAGAGATCGCCAGTTCCTTTGCACCCAAACATCTACAGCTTTAGGCAAGGGCCATAGTCCTGTGAACTGTCCAATAAGCCCTCTTTCTGCTATTTTAATGCCGCTTTGCATGGTTCTTCAATTTGCAGAGCAACTGTGGGGATGGATTCCATTCTTTTGACAAACTTTTGCTGGTTTTTGGTTGTTGACCATTTATTGCATGTCACAACCAGACCCTGGAATGCAACTAGCTCAGGTGGAAGGGGAGGATCCAGTTCGCGGCCCCCTCTTGGGGCCATGGCTCTGGAGTTGCACGCAGTCTGACAGTTAGTTGTGGCTCCTCACGCACTCCTCAAGCTCCTGATCACTCCTACCGACCTCGATAGCACCAAACTCCCATTGTCTGATTCCTTGCGCCCATAGCACTTCATAGCCCCATCTCCTCACTCCGCAATCTCTTTTCCATGTATTTCTCTAGCAAAATTTTGGAGCCTATTTTTTAACCTCCTAGTGGGCCTCCTCTTTTTGTGCATCTTCCCATGACTAGGACTATTTTTGTTCTGCATTACTAAACTTCCCATCAAATTCATACAAATCATAAGAATGAGAATCATAAAATTCAGAAAAGTAAGACCTCTGGGGGTTTGCTTGCAGCTTGATGATGTCTCCTTCTTCCCTTTCTTGATTGTTGGGTGATAATTCTTGATGCCAGTATACGTCTTATTGGATTTGGGCCCCACAAACATCTTCAGCGGAATTATTAACCTCAAAAATATTTTCAACATTAAAATGTGCAAAACAATATTTAAACAAAGCACCCAGTGGATGTAGAAATGATTAAATTCTATGTGAAACATCTTTAAGGAATATACTCTTCCATGAGGTATTGTCTTGTTATAATCGTCATCTAAAGAATACATGAACAATCTCATTTTCACATCTTCAAGAACAATACCTGTTGTTCCATGCATTCATGAAAGTCCTTGAGGTGTTGGTTCGGCCTTCTATCTATGCTTCCACTGAATCTAGGCAAATAGGTAGACCATTCGTGATATGAAGGAACATGATGGGGATAAACAACAAAAGAAGAAAAATCTAGTCGGGAAAATTTGTTGGCCAAGAATTAAGGAAGGGTCAATTTGAAAACCACTTTAGGTGAGTAATCTCGATTTCAAAGGTAGGGGAAATTTTCGGTTGTTTTAGTATCAAAGCAAGTATGAGGCTCCATGAAATATAGAATGACCAAATAAAGATATAGATAGTGGAGTTGCTAGGGTGTTTACAATAAGATTCCAACAATGGAGTCACCAAGGTGAGATATCTTCAACTCACACTTCCCTTGCTCACCCAACAAATGGAATGTAAAACTTGTTGTACCCAGGGAAAATTATTTTGATTTTTTCCCCGAAAATGGTCCCAGAAATATGTTGTCACTCGTAGAGCATCCTCTAGGTTGATAGGATACCAGTGCCTAGGACATCTTAATTAGTGTTGTCAAATTTGTCTTAAGGACTTGTAGCACCATAGTTTTTACATATAAATCAAATAAGATTGATTCAGAACCATCCATAAAGATACAATGTATGAACCAACGCACACGCAGCAATACACGGGAAATATCATCAATCAGTGAGGGCCAAATCAAATTGAGAGTTTGCAGCAAATTAGTTGTTAAGAAAGATATAATTGTAGAAGACAGTAGAGGAGAAATCCATCATACAGAGCTTAAACGTTAAGAATTATGTGTATCTGGATTTAGAGAAACGGGAGTAAAGAAATGCTTATAGAATGCTAAGATACATGGAGTGTTTTTTAAATAATTTATTTCCACATCAATACAAGCATTTTCTATCAATAACTTGATCTAAATGAATCTGCATCTAATGAGAAATATGTCTAGTAGCTACGTGACATGAAACCTGAGAAGAATATTTAACATATATGAAAACAAAAGGGGAGATGAACATATTGTAATCCAATAAGTTGGAATCACCAGAAATCTCGCATTAATTTTTTGAGAAATGTGCATACATCAAGATTCATAACACTGCCTTCAACAAAATAGGAAAATGCCCTTTCCAAGGGTTCTTTCCAAAAATTATGAACATGCTTTAAGTGTTTCTTCCCTATTTTTATAAGGCGAGGGAGAGCTTGAACAAAAATTACAAAATGTCTTAACTGAGCTCCAGTTTTCTGATCGACTGGCCGTCTCAGCGTGTGAAGCCTTAGCCACCCAAATCGTTGCAACAGATTTGATTCCTTTCTTTAAAATACCCAAAATCACAAAAATAACAAAACGGAAAAACTAAATGATGACCGAGAAAAATATCTTAGCCAAGATCCATCTATTTGATCGACTATCCATCTCGGCATGCGAAGGCCCAGCCGCCCAAGTCATTGCAACATATTTGATTCATTTCTTTAAAATACACAAAATCACAAAAATATCAAAATGGAACAACCGAATGATGGCCGAGAAAATATCTCCATGTTGTGCCTGTGATTGTCTCCGATTAGGCCACATCTTTTCCATGATGTTCTTTTTTAGCTACTCGGGCATTTCACTTGTCATTTCACCTTAACTTCTTGAATTCCCCACTTTTTGGAGTTGGGAGTGATCACCTGTGATGGCCTCAGTGGTGTTATGTAACATAGCTTCTGACCCATCCATCTTTTAACACTTCTATGTTACACAATCGAAGCCCAATATGTTGGAGCTGCAACTCATCAAAACTTCATTTGCGAAAGCCTTCTGAAATCATAAAGTTATGAGGCCACCAGGCTCCTTTTGTTTAGCCCCTTTTTGTATTTCTCATCATAGGACCGAGGGGCGTGTCCTGCCTCTTAGCCTTGAGGTGCTAGGGAGTTTTGCTCCTGTCGAGGGCCATTTTTCTTTGTTAAGTTCTTAGTTCTCTTTGTTCTTTAAGTCTTAACGACCATGCGCCAGCCCAATATCGAGGCTCCCTTATCAGAAGTTTTCAAACACAAACTACTCTAAAGTTCTGACATCTTCAACCTCTGATATTTTGACCTCCGATATGAATTCATCACTCCATGTGGCACCTAATGAGTGGTGACACATGTCATCTGTATTTGTCCCCTTAGGCCCCTCAAAATGCCAACATTGCATTCCATGTGTCCTGTCATACCACCACATCATGTTGACATCATATGCCACTATAGATTTATCGGAACCAATCATATGATGATGTCTGTCTTTATTGGAGCCAACAGTATGATGTCATGTGTCCTGCTAGAGGAGAGAAAAAGGGGCCCATCAACCTTTGGTTTTGCAATGAAATCCTTTATTAATCCTTTATCAATGTTCCCCAGCGCTTTCGAATACTATCAGTACTTTATGATATCGCATCTTTTTAAAGGATCTCACTTTAAGAAGTTATGATTCTACGATACGCCGATGTTTCGATGTGTCGATGCTCCTCCAACCTCTGATATTGTGATGTGTCAATATGCCAAACCTCTGATATTGCGATGTGTCGATATGTCGAACCTCCAATATTATGATGCGCTAATATTGCAATGTGTCGATATGTCGCACCTCCAATATACGATCTTCGATATTTTGATGCGTCGATATGTGATCTTTGATATTGCAATGCGCCAATATGTCGGACCTTTAATATGTTATCTCTGATATTCTGGATCTCAGACATTGTGATCTCTGATATTCCTTCTTTCCTAAGGCTTCATATCCTTGAAACTTTGGCAAACCATATCTTTTGATCCAGGAGTCCATTTTTGGACTTCCACATATTGTTGGAAAGCTTGTTTAGAGAAATTTCCAATGGAGAGGGTTAAATGTAGGCATTGAGTCCTTATATGGCTTGGAATATGAATGAAAACTTATCTTCTCTTTTGCACTCTTTTGACATCGTTTGGTACCATTCGAACAATTTTTCAGTAAGTGACAATAGTTTCTTTCATCAACATTAGCATATTTCCATTATTTAGATCCATTAGGGTTTAGGAACACACTTTTAAATGGCTATGAGATAGACGATATTAATTGGAAACACAATACATAATATAAAATCAAATCTCTAACAATACTCTATCCAATTATGTTGGTCTAATGGTGATCTTAAAAACTTGTCAAAATATGTTATCTCTACAGTCTACGTGGCCATCATAAAAAATAAAATAAATAAATAAATAAATAAAAATAAAAAATAATGATTTTAAATCAACAATATGTTGACCTCCTAAACTTTGATTGAGATGATTTTTTTCAAATTCTACATCAAAATCTACAAAAATTGATCAAAATGTCATGGGACGTGTTTTTCATTCCCTTGAAAAACTGGAAAATAGAAAGAAAGTTTGGCTCCTTTTTGGACCAAGAAATAGCCCTGATACCAAATGTTATGTACTAAAAACATATCAAATATAATAGAAATATTACATCCCTTAACTTCAAAAAATAAATCAAATCATTCACACAAAGAACCAACACAAGAATAGTAGACAAAACCCATGAAGTAGGGTAACAACATATATTATTTCTTACTACTTGAGGTGTTATTTCCTTCCCTAAGGAATAATATATGGTGTTACCCTACCTCAAGGGTTTCATCTACGATTCTTGTGTTGGTTCTTTGTGTGAATGATTTGATTTATTTTATGATGTTAAGGGATTTAATATCTATATTGTAGTTTAGATCTTTTGAGTACACGAGACGTTCCAAAACTATGCTTGCTCAATATTGAAAAAAAAATATGGTGCTCAATTGTTCCAAGATCATCTCAAAGATTTCTTTTATAATAAAAAGAATAAATCCAATTGTGGTATCAAAGCTCTTTCTTAACTAAAAGAGTGAAATATTATATTTTATTTTCTTTTATTTTGCAAATTTTGAAAGGAAATAAAGAAGGAAATGGACTTAAATTAATTTCAGAAATTTATAAATAGAATTGAAAGAAACCAAGTTCCTCATCAAAAGACACCTAATTTCAACAAAAAAACACATCTAAAATGGACTCTAAGAAGTGGATATATTGTTAATTTAAAATCAGTCATTTTTGGATTTTTTTTTCTTTGGAAAAAAATGTAATTTCATTGCAACTTAGACAAGAGAAAATTACATTTTGCAAATGCTAGAAGCATTCAATATGAGCAATATAGTAGTCGTGTGAGAGCATATTAATAAATTCTCAAATATAAAATAAACATAAAAATAAAAGTAAAGGAGAAATTAAGTGTTATAATAGTCACTTAACGTTCTTTCTTTCCTTTTTTTATTGGACGTTCTGTCATCCCCCTTGAAGGTGGATCAATAGGTACAACTACCAACTCAATCACAGACACCATAGGGAGTGTTCTTTATCAGAATTTGAACTTTCCATAGCATGGACTCTCTTTTAACCCTCCACCCCATCCTCCTCGCGTGCCATGGCTCTAGGATGATTAGATTCAAGGATTGTATTTGTTCTTATAACAATATGCATGGCTTGTGTAGGTTCATCAAGATTCTGAGTGCTTATATCATCATTTTGGGGGTCTCCTCCATTATTTCTTCTTCATCATCCTCAAAAAAAATGGGCTCAAAAGGCTCCCAACCTTTTATTTTACAAACTTGCCCTTTTTTCTTTTTTAGGGACTTTTAGCCTGTGGATAAGAATCCTATAAGTGTCTTGTTTGGAAACATGTATGACATATGAATGTTGTATTTTCATAATCTAAGGTATGGGTTCATTGATAGGATTAATATTTCAACAATATAAATTTGGGTAGACCTTTATTTAGGTTTCTTTATACGCAGATTCAAGCAAAGGTAAATAAATCTTTATCCATTCTTTCAACATCCATTTTTTTGAAAGTGACCAAGGTATTTCCAGTGTCCTCTAGTAACTTTTAATGCCGAAAAGGAAGAGGAAGATTTGGAAACCTTACCCATACTAAAATATTTGTTACTACTATTATTGAAAAATCAAACTCCAGAAACCAAGGAGTGATGAAGAGCCCTACTCTTCCCAAAAACCAAGACCCTTCCTTTAAGACATTCTCTAAATATTCCTGGGAATCAAATTGTAGTGCTTTGAATATTGGCTAGAATCCATTAAATCTGCAAATGACAACCCTTTATTGAAGAACAAAGAATATGTGATTTACTTCTTTATTATTGACATCCATTGTTGGAATTTGATCTAAATTTTCAACAATATATGGTCTTGGAAGGGTTGAAGGATGATCTTTTGAAATGGGCCCCTTACCTCATATCGCATCCATGTATGACGCTAAAGAAGCTAGATTTTTAGATCCCACTGTGCCCCCACGTAGCGTCAACAACATGACGATGGTGGAGTTCCTAGAAATTCTATATTCTTGCAAATGTAATAGATCTTTCATCTATTTCCCTTCACAAATTAGGCGTTATATGGCTACAGGAATCCCCAAGCAGTTCTCTGATATTTTCTTTAGGGACACCACTTTATTAAATGCAGTGAATCAGTTTTGGATTTAGTTCCCGCTAAGTTTCTTAACAAAAACATGAAACCCTTCCATAGAGTTTAGGCATTCTAAACTTTCCACAGACCCTAAAGGAGAAGAAAGAGGGGGTATTCTTCTAGATATACTTCAATTTGAGGGGAAAATGAAATTTTAGGAGGAAATGATCATGGGGGGAGATTGAAACATGAACATCAACAAGGGAATACTCCTTAGTAGTGCATGTCTCAGCTAATGCACCACGGGATCCTTCACCCAACTCCATATATTCTCATCTATGTTGAAATTTGTAGTTGGAAGCAAACCTACATCTACCCTACCTTTCAAATACCAGATATAACACGTTATTTTTGGGCAGCGATGAGGATGTCAAGCATTCAAGTCTCACCCACATCCTCTTCCTATCATCGCTCCACTTCAACTCAGCTTGTAGATGCACCTGATTGTCCAACTAGATCTTCAAGTGGAGGTGTGGCAGATTCTTGTAGCTGACATGATTAACAATCATGCTCACTAGTTGCAACATTTTCCTTCCCAATGCCCTCATGCCCATCCTCCACAAGTGGTAGAACTCCTTGTCCTCCAAATCCCCCATTGTCTCCACATGTTGGACTGTCATCACAATGAAGTCCACCCTCGCTTTGGTGTCCATGGAGCACTATATATATGGCTAGTCTTTGTTGAATTTTTCCCGCACACATTCCCTTGCAATAAAAAAACCCACAACGCATAGGAATAGAAAGGCATTTCCATGGAAAGAAATGTAGGACCTTTTTCTCTATTTTCTCAGGACCATCCCTATCTTTTTTATGGAAAACGTGTATAAAGAAGTCACCCCCACGTTTTTATCTCTTGACCTTGAGGTGATAGTCGTGGATCCATCTTTCCCACTTGATATGATCAATTACTTATTTGAAGAAGTTGACGACAGTCTCCTTCGGTGTGGTTTCCATGAAGTCATAGAAGGCACACCCTGAGTTCCCATTATTTTTGGTTTTTATGAGGATGGATGTGTAACTTTTAAATCATATATCTTTTTCTAGAGTGATCAAATTTCAATGAAACTAGTGCCAATAGATGCATATTGACCATGGAATTTCATATTCGTGTCATAGTAGCAAATTGGATCAATATAACCACAATTATTCCCATTTTAATTTAACCGTCTCAAGGAGCTCCATTAAAAAGTAAGTTATTTTCTTTTAAAAACTAGTTGTAATTTTTACTTTGATATAAATTGTTAAGTACCATAGATTTGAAAATAGAATCACATACAAAACAGAAAAGAATAAGAATAAAAATATTCTTACTTTATTAATATTAAACCCTTAAGGTAGGGAAACACCATACAATTGACGCTTTGATGGAAGGAATTTGCTCATGTTCGCAAAATCCTTTAAGGGGGACACCTCCTAATGAGATAAGATCCTACGAAAAGACTCTTCCACTATGCCCATTACATTTTTTATACTTTTTCTTATAATACCATATAGCTCTTGAGAACATTTTATAGAAGCACCCTTCTAGAAAGTCTTCTTACATATTTTTGTTCACACTACTACAGATGCCTTATTTACTATTTATGGACTTCATTACATGGCAATACCTAATTATCTACAATAATTTCCTTTGGAATCCTCCCTAGTTATCCCATATTACCCCTAGGTATACTACATAAGGGGCATGTTAGTTTTAGTGGGCATCTCTTATATAATGAGCAATGGCCCCTCAATACTTTCCTAATGTATTCATTTTGATCTTGACATTGGTAAAGGCTGAAGAGGACACAACATTGTGTTGGTCGTATAGTCATGGTGCTGAGCAAGGTTGGAGTCACCTTCTTCCCCCTCTAATCAATGTAGTAATATGTTCCCTATTGTTTTTCTTATCATTTTTCTATGGTGAAAGACCAGATGAGTTTCATTGATGAACTTATAATTGTTGGGCTTAAACTCACTAAAAATAAATGAAAACCAACACTCAAAGACAATGATGATATATTCTCTTATGTTGAAGAAATTTTTAATAACATTAACTTTATTTTCTTTATCAAACAATTTTTTTTAACTGAATGGGTACTTTATATTATAAAACTCAAGATACACGGCCATAACCCTTTACATCAAGAGAGAAAAAACTTGCTTAATGGATTTCAACCGCTTCTATGTTCCAGTACAACCAAGAAAACAAATCTCACCCCTATAAGCCCTGTGAACTAAGACAATACATTGATATTTCCCATATTCCCGATAGAATTGACCCAAAATCAAGACATATTTGCAATACATGTTAGGTCACTATAATACTAGTGATGCCCCCATTAATATTGTAGTTGTATCCCTTATTAATATTGTTGTGCCCCTATTGTCCCCATATCGTTATTACTGTGCCCCATAGAATCCCTCTATTGTTATTTTTGTGCCTTTATATTATTATTGTTAGGTCGGCTTGGTTATATTGTGACCCCTTAGACTCCTATATATAGAAAGGAGGTTTTGTCATTTGAATCATCCAAGAATTGTTCATTTATGCAATGTAAAGAAGGTTTCCCCCTCGAAGAGGTTGAATTCTAAGGCGTTGATCTATCTTTTCTGTCTTTTTGTGAGTTGGTTTCATAACATTTGGAATCAGAGCTTTGGATTCTAGGGTTCGCTGCTCCAAATAGGTCATCGTGACATTTTCGCTATAGCTTTTTTTCTGCGACGTTTCAGAAAACCCATTTGATACAAAATCGCACTGAACCTCGAGTCCAAATTTCAGAGCTTTTCACACTATATTTGCGGAGATATGATCTGAGGAAGTTGATCTTTTTGTAGACTCCTAAATTACATTCCAAACAGGTGACCTGGGGAAAATCGTCATAACTTTCTCTCTGAGCACTGGATTGAAATTTTGTAAGAAGGTAGAGAAATAGGATGGACTATAGTTTCTTGTATATATCGTTCAGAGGCAAAGGTCAAAACAATGACTCATGGCACTTCATACAAGTTAGCTCTTTTGGAAAGGTCTATAATTAGGTGATCTTGGGAGATTGTGCATAACTCTTCATTGGAGAATCCAATTTGGATCAGACTAGTGGCATTGGAAAGAGGATGTAGAGGGCTACTATAGATCACAATTTCAGAACTGGATGACCTGAAATTATAGAGATACATCAGATTCAATATCAAGCTCCTACAAAGTGAAAAAAGGTGTGTAGTTTTTTTTAGATTTTTGCATAAGCTTGGTTTGAAAAATTAGTTTGAAGGAATTCAAAGTGCATAGTAAAGCATTATTATCGGTAATTGATGCCTCGAGGAAAGAAAATGCAAACACCTAGTGAGAAACCTGAAAGCTCTAGCATGACTCACGAAGAAGAGGAAGAAATGCAACATGATATATCAAAAGTATGAGACCAAGTGCAACAAGTGTCACTTGCACAAAAAGTAACATAATCTAAGATGGATGGTTTAGAGAAAGATGTAGAAGCTAAGATGGATGGTTTAAAGAAAGGTGTAGAGGCTAAGATGGATTGTCTAAAGAAAGGAGTAGAAGCTAAGATGGATGGCATGGAAGTTAAGATGAATGGCATGGATGCTAAAATGGATGGCATGGATGATAAGATGGAAGAATTGAAGATAAATATGAATAAGTTGCTACACGAAATGGTCACTAATGGTGAAAGGATAGTGAAGGAAACTCATGATGAGAACAAAAGAAATGTTAATCATGATTCCGTAGACTCTAATGTTGGATTGAAGACCCACCATATTCCAAAAATCGATATGAGGAAGTTTGATGGCAAGGATCCCGCAACATGGATATTACGGATGGAGCAATTTTTCGATCTCAATAATGTGAGAAACACACAAAATGTACGTATGGCAACTTTATATTTGGAACCAAATAAGTTTGTATGGTATCAATGGCTTTGCTCTTGTAAAAAATTTATCACTTGGGCAATTTTTACGGAAGAATTGATAGCACATTATGAGGATACAAAAAGCAACAATTTGTTTAGCCAATTGATAAGTCTCAAACAAAAGGGTTCAATAATGGAGCACATTGAGGAGTTCCAAATATTGAACATAAGGGTAAAAGATATTCCATAGGAGCATAGGATTGATGTGTTCATAGGGTCTTTAAAGGATAATATCCAACATGATGTTCGCCTTTGGGAACCTGATTCATTAGAGAAGGCATTCAGGTTAGCAAGAAAAATGGAAAGCAAAATTATGGCAACCAAGAAGGATACCACTCACAACTATAAAGAGGAAGTGTTGTGTCTAGCCTTCCACAAACTATAAGGTTGACACCACAACAATTGGAAGAAAAGCAAAAGGATTCTGTTATAAGTTGTGAATAGATACACTAAGGTATAAGTGGCTGAGAAGAAATTATTCTACATAGATTGTGAAGAGGAAGAAGAAAAGGAGCAAGAAAGGTCAAAAGAAGAGGATATACTCCAGGAACAAAGCCCAGATGAAGAACAAATGAATCCGACATATCTTGTAATGCATTGGTGGGAATTACCACTCCTCAAACCATCAAGATAGAAGGACAAATCAAGAAGAAAAAGGTAATAGTGTTGATTGATTCAGGAAGTACTCACAATTTAATTCATTGTAAGGTA
>APFE031350583.1:80071-103010 GCA_000404065.3 Pinus taeda
CTATCCTTCCACAACCTATAAGGTTGACACCACAACAATTGGAAGAAAAAAGAGAAAAAGGGCTTTGTTACAGTTGTGATAGAAAATACACTAAAGGTCATAAGTGTGCTGAGAAGAAAATATTCTACATAGATTGTGAAGAGGAATAAGAAAAGGAGCAAGAAAGGTCAAATTACTCCAGGAATAAAGCCTAGATAAAGAAGAAATGAATCTGACCATATCTTGTAATGCATTGGCTGGAATTACCACTCCTCAAGCCATCAAGATAGAAGGACAAATCAAGAAGAAAAATGTTCAAGAAGTGAAAGATGACATCGAGCATCAAGAAATGAATCCGACCATATCTTGTAAAGGATTGGAAGAAATTACCACTCCTCAAACTCTAGAGATAGAAGGACATATCAAGAAGAAAAAGGTTCAAGCAGTGAAAGATCACATCGAGCATCAATGACAAGTTCTCCAACTTTTAAAGGATAATGCCACTTTGGTGCAAAATCAAATGAAACAACAGGTAGATCAACATCGTAGTGAAAAATGTTTTGATGTATGTGATTGGGTATCTTTACCGCTACATCTCAAGAAAGCTATGTATGAGAAGGAAATGTTGGCAATACTACATGCACTTAAAAAATGCCGACCTTACCGAATGGGAAGACTCTTCAAGGATGAGGATGTGGAAGCATTGTTTTGTGCTATTTCTATTATCCAACCAAATTGGATAATCGAAGCAATGGATGAATGGAAGAAGGAAAAGGAAGTATGGCCACTTATTCAAAAGTTGCAAAAGATCCCAATTCAAACAATATTGCCAAAAATTGAAGAGGAAGGAAAAATCATATTGGAACCTAGAGCAGTCACAGAAACAAGAATCTGACAGCTACGAAATCGATCAATGTCAGAGTATCTCATAAGGTGGAAGAAATTACCAGCTGAATATTCCACATGGGAGGACAAGGATTTTATACAGAAGCATCAAGAACTACTCAAGCGTTGAGGACAACGCTTTTTGAAGGAGAGGGGCATGTTAGGCCCCTATACTACTAGTGTAACCCCTTATTGTTATTAGTACAACCCACTTATTATATTGAGGTACCCATGTAGTGCCCATATTGTCACTATTGTGCCCCATAGAAGCCCACTATTGTTATTATTGTGCCCTTACATTATTATTGTTATGTCGGCTCTGGATTATGTTATGAGCCCTTAGTCTCCTATATATAGAAAGAGGTCTTTTCATTTGTATCATCCAAGAATTGTTCATTTATGTAATGTAAAGGAGGTTGCCCCCTCGAAGAGGCTGAATTCTAAGGCGTTGATCTATCTTTTCTATCTTTTCTTGAGCTGGTTTCATAACAGCTACCACCTCCCCCAACTCAGAACCTACAAATTATGATGTCTGAGCCATGCAAGGAAGATCCAAATGTGAACATTGTGCTCTGAATTGGAATCACGACGAGAGATGACAAAGGTAAACAACCATAAGATAGTCTTTGGGTCGGAAAAGGTCTAGGAAACGAAGCAGAGTTATATTTGGAGTGCACTTGGGAAAACTTCATGGAAGCTAAGAAGAGCTTCGTAGAGGCCTCCACCTCATGAAGCAAAGATAGATCGAACTTGAAGATGGACCCATCCATGATCACAACATTCTTAGAAACATGTATGAAGTTACTGTGTGAAAATAAAGTTGTAAAAGGGTTACAGGAACTCATTAATAGATGTGCTGGAACCGCACTAGGAGAACCATGTGTAGTCTAAAAGATTGGAAAGCATAAGAAAATGATAGGAAGAGAAATGAGGTTAACCACACAAATTGGAGAATATGAGATGGATCAAGTTATTCTGGATTTAGGATCAGATGCAAATGTTCTGCCAAAGTAGAAATGGGAGTGAATGGAAAGACCTGCACTACAATGGTGTCCTATTCAGCTACGAATGGTAAACCAGCAGAAGATAATACACATGGGGCGATTTCAGGGAATCACTATGGATATTGAGGTAGAGAGTGCGCTAGAAAACTTTGAAGTGATAGAGATTTTTTATAACAGCAATCCCTACCCCGCGCACTTAGGAATTTATTGGGCCACTAACATGAATGGGATGACTAATTAGAAGAAGTGAAAGATGATTTTTGAGAAGAATTCACTACACGTAGTTATACCCCTGGACCCTACTGAAGGATCACGCTATACAACGCCAATGCGCGACTATGAAAGTGATGTTGATTTGGAATGCATCTATAAGATAACAGTGTGACACTAGGATTGGGTGAATCCCACCGTAGATGGGTGGCTTGCATGGGAGAACTAAATCTCCTATACTTCGGATTCGAATGAGGAGACAGAGTGGTGGCTGAATTGGTTACATGAGGTAACTACACTAAATTGTAATATGATACAAGGTCATTGCATTGTGTATCGATAGAAGTAACAAACCTACATACTTATGATGGCCTAAGTGAGGTAGATACCTTTTTGGATAAATTGGAAAGGGAGGTGCCAGAAAATCAACGCTTCCAGGCCTTGGATTGGGTACTGCGTGCTACACCCGTGAGGTGGTGGGTTATGCACAAAGGGAGCCCTGACGACTAGCATGAGTGTAGGGGAATGATGCACTTATGATTTGGGAAGCCTAGGGCATGACTAATAGATAAGTACAACGGGAAAGATGATCCATGCACGCATCTAGCCAAATGGATGCGAACCTATGGGGAAAAGTCACAGCCTGAGTGGGTACACCTATTTGGTTATACCTTGGATGTTATACTAATGAACTGGTATATAGAAATATAGCTCCACCATTGGATAGGTGAATGGGATGTTATACGCGAAGGGTTCATGATGACCTTCAATTTTGAGGATGAGTGGGACAGTATTGATGAAGCACTACAAGAGGTAAAAGCAACCATCTTTTGGATACCACAGAAGCTAGTAGAATCTATTCAGCCTAAATGGGATACTCAGTTGAGTTGCATGATGGAATGTTGTAATGTAATTACTAAAGAAGAAGACAAAAATCCATGGAAAATTAACATTATAGAGATGGAAGGCCACCGCGAGGTTCAGGGACCACAGATTGAGAACTCAGACATAACCGTGCCAGTGAAGACTAAGTAGGTGAATATTGGTGTAGAGGCGGAACCTGAAATTGTGAAGATTGGAGACTATCAGGATGGCCCAATGTTGGATAAGGTTTTTGAATTACTCTGCGAATATCAGGACCTATTATTGACCAAGTTTATGGATTTGAAGGGAACAATCAGATATTTAGGGGTAATGAAGATCATATTAAAACCTGACGCATAGCAAGTTAAGCAAAGGTCATGCTGCTTAAATCTAAAATACAAGGACAAGGTCCGTGTAGAACTAGACATGATGCTCATGGTAGGCATCATTGAGCATGTGGAGGAATCCAATTGGGTAAGCCCAATGGTAGTACAAGAAAAGAAGCAGTTGGAAGAAATAAGAATATGCATGGATCTCAGAAAGTTGAACATCATGTGTGTCCATGATCCATTCCCAACTCCGTTCACAGATGAGGTGTTGGAAAATGTAGGTGGTCAAGAAGCATATTCTTTCACTGATGGGTTCTCAGGGTACCACCAGATCAAAATCACATTGGAGGACACGAGCAAGACAACCTTCACGACTAAGTGGGCTTTCTTTTAATATACAGTCATCTCATTTGGATTGAAGAATGTCCCTGTTATCTTTTCGCACGTAGTTGTTGTTGCATTCAGGGAATATATTCATAAGTTCTTGGAGGTCTATTTGGACATCTGGACTATATTTGGGTTGGTTAGGTGCCATGTAGCGAACCTGTGCTTAATGTTGGATACATGCTGAAGATACCAAATCATGCTCAACCTCAAGAATTGTACGTTGCTCATTCCTTTTGGGAACCTGTTGGAGCATGTGGTTTGTAGACGAGGGCTGATGGAGGAGCCCGCAAAAATCATTGTGATTCTGAATTTGCAAGTACCGCAGAGTGAAAAACAATAGCGTGCTACTATGGGGCATATGGGGTACTATAGGAAGTTCATCAAAATCTATGCCCAGATCACTGTGCCGATGGAAAAGTTGTTGAAAAAGGATGTCACATTCTGTTGGAACAATGACTATAATAAAAGCCTGGATGTATTGAAAGAAAAGATGGTTACTACACCGATTCTGGTCTTCCCGAACTAGAAGAAAGAGTTTTATGTCCATGTTGATGCATCAAGTATAGTGTTGGGGGTAGTGCTAACACAGGAAGGTGGCAAAGGCTTGGATCACCCTATCGCATTCGCACATCATAAATTATCTAAAGAAAAAAGAAATTATTCCACAACTAAATGAGAGGGGCTGGCTATGGTGTATGCACTCCAGAAATATCGACACTACTTGTTAGGGGGACAATTCAATATTTTTACAGAGCATTCTGCACTGAAATACTTGGTCAATATGCTTGTGTTGTGGGGGTACATATGAAAATAGCTTTTATTGTTCCAAGAATATGATTTTGAATTTTTTGTGAAGCCTGGACGATTGAATGTGGGACCAGATCACCTATCGCACATTGACACAGGAGAGGAACCTACTAGTTTGGAAGAGGGATTACCTAACACGCAGCTCTTTGTTGTGCATGTAGCGGATGGAAATTTTGAAGATATAGTTCACGTTCTCATGACTGGAACTATGCCGAAAGGGTACTCTGTCTAGTAGAAGAAGGAACTAGTGGTGCACATGGCAGATTTCTTTGTCATTACAAGGCACCTATATAACATGGGGAATGATGAGATACTCCGAGCGTATGTGCCTAAACTTGAAAAAAGCAATATCCTCATGGATGCTCATGGGGGCACTGTGGGAGGACATTATGCAGGGAGAGAAACTGTGCAGAAGATTCTCCACATAGGGTTGTGGTGGCCAAATCTTCATCAGGATTCAAAAGCACATTGCAAGGCTTGTGATGTATGTCAAACAATAGGTAAACCATCACAGAGGGATGAGATTCCTTTCAATACACAAATGACATTGCAACCCTTTGAAAAGTGGGCAATCAACTTTTTAGGACCTATCAAACCTTAAGGAAAGACATGCGCAAGGTATATTATCACTGCGATAGAGTACCTAACCCATTAGGCAGAAGTGCAACCGGTAAAATATTGTATGGTCATGACAGCTTCAAAGTTTCTGTTTGAACATGTATTGATGCGATTTGGATGTCTAAGGATATTGATGAGTGATTGTGGTACACATTTCCTGAATAAGACGATCAGCGCGATGACATAAGAGTTTTAGGTGTATCATCAGAAAAGCACACTATATCACCCACAAGCTAATGGGATAGTAGAAGAATTTAACAAAGTAATATAGACTGTGCTAACCAAGGTATGCAATGCACAGTGAAGTGATTGGGACCTACGCGTAGCCATAGTATTATCGACTTATAGGACAACATGCAAGAAACTGACGAGATAGACACCTTTTCAGCTTGTCTATGGAGTAGAAGTTGTAATGCATATGGAGTACATCATATCTAGTCTACACAGTGCACTCACAGGTATGGCAGATCGCATATCCCTAGAGGAGAGGCTCGTGCAGTTGCAGGAGCTCGAAGAAGAATGATTTTTTGTTGGATTGCACCATCAAGTGAAAAAGCAGTGCGAAAAGGCCTGGAACGATCGACATATTAAGTTGTGCACCTTCAAGGAAAATTATTTGGTGTTGCTATATGATAGTAAGTTTGATAAATTCCCAGGGAAGTTTAGAATGCATTGGATGGGACTGTATGTTATTAAGGAGATCACAGATGGTGGCATGGTGCAATTGGAAAAGTTAAATGGAGAACTCTTCCTAGGAGAAGTCAATAGAAGTCGTTTGAAGCTATACACAGGTGGCCTAGCCATCTGACTAGCCATAGGAATCATAGTCTTAGTGCTCCAGGCAACTGAAAGGAGGCACAAAACTATAAACTACTCTGCCCAGGAGCTACACAATGATAGGACTACGTGCAGTAGTGAAGTGTCACTACATCCGCGACAGAGCAAGGGTAGCTTCGTTGTTGCGGGGGTTGGCTGGAAAGTGACCGTTAGAGTCACTATTCATGATGTTATGTGTGGTTTCAAACCAAATGGAGTGGGCAATAGGAATTTAAGGTGAACTTTATGGGCTAGATTCGGGAAAATTCGCAGCTAAGGGAGCATTAATGGACCAAAAATGGGGGGAATGATTGAATTCAAATTCAAAGGGTGCTATAAATTACAAAGGGTTTCCCAACAAACAATAGTTGTCCATTTGAGAATTGAGATGTTACGCGCCCAGAGATTGATGAACCCATATTTGTTTGATCTTTTGAGGTTGAAGTTGTTGTTTAAGCACTTACTAGAGCCATTGAGAAAATTATGGAATAGTAGTATGGCAGCGCCTGAGGAAGCAATGGATACCAGAGCAATGACCCTTGAGGAGGCCACATAGGCCATGACGGTAGTAAAATCTCTAGAAATTGTTGGGATAGTGGTAGATGTCCCTAAATCGCTGTGCACACCAAGACCCAAGAAAGACAAGAAGCATATGGTACCAGTTTGTGTGTCACCTAGAAACCCGTTGAGAATGAGGCTTACTATGGAAGAAAAGGGGAAGGCTATCAACTTGGAAGCTGATGAGGAGGAGGAAGAGTTTGAAGAAATCATGGTAGAGGAGGAAGAGGACATAAAGATGGAGGTGGAAAACCAAGGTGCAGACCCTCTGTCCAAGCTTCTCGCCTATTTTCCTCCACGGAAGGGGAGAGCAAGGGTGCCCAAGGACCTAGATAAGAGAAAGAGCTCTCTGCAGACCCCACTACTCCCCGATGACATCATCTTTTATGGAGCACACTTGGGGTGAGTTCCGGTATTAAAATTTGAAGACTGGGATCCCGCAGACCACGATAAATTCCCACATTTGGTAACCATGGAGCTCATGCACCAGAAGAGAAACACATTGCTGAGAGTTATAGAGTTGGAGCCATGCAAGTGGTTGTGGGGTGTAGACAAAGCAGGATTGTTAAACTTGCTCTGGGTGCCACATTACCATTGTGCCCCAGTGACTATTTTCATCATTAGGAAGCTACTATGCTTGGTGCATGATGGGTGTTTGTGGCTAGAGGAGCCCATCCCCATCATGGATCATACGTGACTCCCTTGCAAAGGGGAGGATCCAGCAAATATATCAGAGGGTAAAAGTGATGATTTGGCCATTGCAGAGGCCATGAAGAAGAAATTCAAGCTGGAGAAGAAGAAAATAGGGCACGCAATCTCCAACATCAACAACATAGTGGTCAAATTTGTGACGCAGATACTGGCTAGGAAGGTTATGCGGAAGTGTCACATGATGAGGTTCCCACACTAGTGGTTGCACTTTCCACGTAATGCACAGAAGGGGTCTAGTTTAACTTGTTGAATTACTTGTGTACAGAGTTCCTGGAAAACTACTGCGAGGCATAAGAGCAGGGGGAGACTTTCCACTATGCATTGCTTCTACTATCCATAGTGTTGGTGGCTTCGGAATTACCTAAGGATAGGTAGTTCCTAGCAATTGTGCAAAAATCTTCCAGAGGCAGTGGAGTACGCTTCACTGTGGGAAACCAAAGATGCATAGAGAATCAGAGATAGAAAAATATTCTAGGTGTTCATGGAGATGAACATCAAAATGGGGATTAATTGTAATCCATGGTTATTTCCCACTATTTATAACAGTCTATAGAGCTTCACGAAGTTCAATGTGGACTTTGATCATGTGTACATTAGGGTGAGGAAGGACCTCGCGAAGGCATGGAAGGAGCTACCTTATCTGCTGATGGATGATGTCATATTCATCGTGCTTGAGTCGTGGCCAGTGGAGTGGTGCGCACCAGCTAGCTCTGCAGTGGAAGTAGAGAAGCCCACTACATAGAGCAAGAAGTAGAAGGAAAAACTACAGATGGCATAGTTGGCAAAGAAGAGAAGTAATGAAGCAACAATAGCCAAGGCGTAGGAAACACAGGACATCACAAAGGATGCAGAAGAGTAGCAGAAGGCAATAGAGAAGGAGCACAAAGGCTAGAAGTCACCTTTGCCTGAACAGGAAACGAATCTAGTTGAAGGTGGAATGGACCTGCAACCAACATCCACATAGTTGAAATGATAGTGCCCAAGAGAGAATGTGGGGCCATAGAAGAATTCAAAGGCCTCAAAGACTTCTTTCAACCCGATCACCCTCACTGAAGGGGATCTACATGACATTGGGGAGACGGTGAGGGACGTCACCGTGGAGGCCCTTCAACAGTTTACAGAGGAACAATAGACAATGTTGGGGGCCCTTGAGTGCAGATACAGGATTTGTATGTGTGCACTCCACAGGTTGGTACTATGCAAACCAGCCTCACACTAGGCACGACAGTGATTGAGGAAATGTTGCATGCCCACATGACCAGCATTGTAGTGCTGCCAGAGGGAGAACTCATGATGGAAAATGAGGTCAATAGGCCTATGGTCAGTGGATTAAAGGGGATTGGGATAAACATGGTTGTGCTCCCTTGAGAGACACTATATATTTTGCAAGACGGAGTTACTATGGAACTGCAAGGTAGGGAGGGTTATGCACTCCAAGTCATGAGTGAGGAGCGCATCAACATCAAATAGTTGAGCATGTAGTGCAACGAGGTAGTGGTGCAAAACCAATAGATTATGCAGGTGGTCGATGAAGCCTGCTAGATGGTCCCAGAGCTAGCCATCCAAGCAGACGAACTAGTAGAGGCACACATCCAGAAACCGGTAGCAGGGATGCACGAGGCTAAGGAAGAGATGACCAAGGTTTAGTTAGAGATGAACTTTTAGATAGTTGAGCTACAACTGAAGGCGCAACCTTCAACTGTGGTAGAGGTCAAAGAACAGTGTGCCAACACGATCATAATAGCCGTAACGGAGGTCAACAATGTAGAGAAAGATTGCACCAAGCTATTTAAAGACTTGTTCAAGGTTCTCACCACTCTGCAAGAGGATTCGAACATACATCATAAAACACTTAGAAATAGAGGTGTGTGAGCTGCAACAGAAATATGATGAGATAAAAGGGACCATGCAGATGGTTTCCCTTACAAAGAAACTCGTGCGGATACAGCCAGCAAAAGTGCTTAAGCAGTAGGTGGATGTTGCTTAACACAAGCAAGTCGTTTTGAAGGTGTGTGTACAACCATGGGTTGATGAGGCATTCATCAATTACAACCTCTATTGAAGCAAAGCTCATGCATATGCAAGGTACATAGGAATAGGTTCAGCGAAGCAGTTGAACTATAGTGTAACGCGTCCAAGAAGTACAACAGGCAGCCCCTCAGTGCGCTGCCAATATTGCATTAGTCCAGGCAGAGTTGGGAGGTCTTCGTCCAAAGATATCCACATTGATAGAGTGAGTCAAGGGCGATTCATGATGTTTGTGTTGGGGGCCTGTTGGGCACGAGATCCCCCAAGGGAAGTTTTGGGGTTAAAAGTCCAGATTTTGGTTATAAATTGTATCTTTGATGTAAAGACTCTGCATTTTGTGGGCGTAGATCATGTAGCTGGTAAATGAGTCATAGGGTTGTCCGCATTTAATTTTGAAATGTAATGTTGGCTATAGAGATCTAATCATGGTCTGTGGACCATGGGATTGTATAAATAGAGCAAGGCTCTAAGTTGTAGAAAAAGGAATTTAATGATCATGGAATAGAATGATAGCGGAAGATCTAAGGGTAAAGGTGAGTCTTTGGGTAGTAGAGTAGGAGAAGGCTCTACATATGAGTGTGCAGAGTCCTAGTAGTTCACAGCTGAGTGTGCAGACCCCTGCAGCTAACTGCACAGGGATGCTTGAGTCTGTAACTATTGAAGCATTAATAAAGGAAAGTTTTATATCATCCTTGCTATTTATCTATTGTTTTTTTCATTGAATGTATTGGGTATAAATTAGATTTCTAATGTTTTATGGTGCGCAAACATGTATGAATATGTTGAATAGGTGAATGCAAGATCAAATATCTCTTTATGTGAAGTTAACTAACCTAGTAAGAAGATAAGTAAGGTTCGTGGTATAATTTAGGGAAATAGCATAGATCACTGCCATAGCAGTGTGAAATCACCTCAACCCCTGGTTAGGGCTACGCAAAGGTGATTATAACATATCGTGAAGGTCTTGCAGGTCATCAAAGTGCATGAAGTGACCTGTACGAAGGTAGGCACAGAGGGACAAAATCAACCCCTGAGACATCTCAAGGGTGTAGAAACTTGGTTCCAGCATCCCCCCATACTGCTTCAGGTGAGACTTTAGTCTGCGCTCCACGGGATGATGCTGAAAGGGCCAGTAGTGTAGGGATTTGTTTAGCTAATTAACTCCAAACCTGGGTCAAGCCCCATCAAGCCAACACATGGGTTGGAAATGGACCTTGCAGGACCCCTACCCTGTCCATCTCAGCCATAAACAAATTTTGGAATCTCATTATATACCCAATTTTTATAAAATATGCCATGTTATTTTTCCATTGCATCAGTTAATTTTCAATAAGAAATTTGATCTCATAGTTTAAGGGGCATCTATTATACAACAAAATGACCCCCTCATCTTCTCAGAGGGGAAAGACATGATAGTTGAAGAAAATACCAAGATCACAAGCCTTGTTTCCAGACTAACGCTGGCTAAACACTAACAACATGCTTTATAAAGCTTCTCTGTAAGCCTAAGGGAGCGTTAGTGACCCTACTAACTCTACTTGTTTGTTCGGGGATAGTGTTAGCGGATCCTAATGAGAATCTAGAGTTCAGTGGAGTGAAGTGACTCATAAATATCTATATATTCCCTCCTAAATCTACTAAAAAAAGTAAGGAAACATCTCAATTTCGACCTATTTGTGGGATTTCTAATCCTAATGAAGGAGGCAAATGGGAAAGAGCTCACAAGGATCGAAACCTCGTTTCTTTTACCTTAAGAGACTCATGGAGGAACTTGGCAACCCTAACTCGATTACTACATAAGAAAAGCTAGGGCTATGGTGATAGAGGTCAGATCATTTGAAAGGATAGCTTACTCGATTATCAAGCATAGTCTCAAACCTAAGCATAAGAAGTTGGTAAGAAGGGAGAGAGAGAGAGGAGATGGAGGGGTAAGGGAAGGTTGATGCAATAGATGGTTGTAATCACTCTTCCAACATTAATATAGAACTACAGTTGTACTGTCTACTCCGTGGTTTTGGTACTATCATTCATTTAGTTGTTTGTCCAATACCTTTTAGCATGAGTAGCTTACTTATGTGTAACTAGATTTCTTTTAGATATTCATGTATTAGTTATCAAGGTTGTATGCTGAGATTATGCTTGTCTCTTCTATTTGCAGGACTTGATCTGGACCCGGCTCAAGGGACTTCCACCTAGCTGCATTGTGCTCTCCAACAAATCTTCATAGAGGCTTGAGGTAATCAATCTGTTTTACTTTGATAGTTAGCTATTTTTTATGGACATGCATGTAGCTTTGTGACAACTGCAGAGTTACAATTTTCCAAGGGTCCTAGGAAGACCCTTGAGGGTATCTCCATTCTCCATAAATCATGCATTTTATCCTATAGTAGAATTGGCGACTCCATTGGGGACTAAAAATTTAGTTCCCAGTTCACCTAGACATTTCTCATTTTCCTCCTCCTTCTAAGACCTCCCTATACTTCTGCATTCCTTTTCTAGCCCATCAAGACCTTGCTTCATTCTTACTTCATATATTCAACCTTAGATCTGATCCCAAAAGCCTAGTTTTGAAATATTTTCCCACACTCACGCAGGTTAGTAGAGTAAACAAAGATTTATAAAGCTCTGTGGCTACACAAACAGTGCGTTAGTGGAGACAGTAACTCTATGTGGCCTCTGCTACAAAGCGTTAGTCACCCAAATCTTGACATTGAGTTGTGTCTGTAAACTCAAAAGGATGGGAAACCTACTCATGGACTAAAAAAGGATCTACAGCTAAACTTTGTTTGCAAGATCTGTGTCGTAAAAGGAAAAAAAAATTAGGAAATATTTTTTTTTTCTTTCCTAAAAAGTTTTTATAAAAGAAAAATCAACATTTTTTATTCATTCTTCTTCTTAGTTGGTTAAAATCTACTTTATTTTGGTTTCAAATAGTTGTTAGAATGCATTCGAAAGATTTATGTTGGTTATGTATGTGTTATAATGACTAGGTTACATGGAACAAATATGAATGTATGAAAGATTGTCACTTCTAGAGTACAACTTATTTCATCGAATTGAATATTTTAAAGCATTGTCTTTTGCATGATTCTGAGTCAGATTCCCACCAAATATCATATGTCAACACCCCTACTGAAGACACTAAAAAGTACACATAAAATTTACCTAAAATCAGTCAGTAACTCTTTATAGAGAAAATAAACATTATTTCAGGCAAGGATCTTGGTATAGGCAGTGTGAGTAAACTACCCAAGATTAGAAACCAAAACTAGTGTCATTAAAAGAGAGAAAATTCCTTCTGCACTCATACTACCGAGACCACTCTAGTCAAAGTGGAGCTAAATACGAGACAATGTCCTTTGGGTATTCTATGTATTGGGGATCCCTTCGGGGATTTCGGCACTGGTTTGGGGATTTAGGTATCCTACCCACACAATGTATTGTTTGCGACTATGTCCCCCCTGGTAGTGTCTGTGATCTGAGGTATCCTTAGTGGTCATACTTTTAGGGACTTACACAAGGTGATTGGGGCAGGCTACCCTGGTACCTAACACAGACGGACCTACTCTGTCTTCAATTTTTGGGAGGGTTTTCATCTTCACGAGAGTACTTGGCCCCTCAATTTGAGGTTCAGGCGAAGCTCTAGAGTAATCGTAATGGTACATTTGGCCAGCCCTCTCTATTATTCATTATGATACTATGTTTCATCTACAGTGATCGATGCTTATCAAACAGGGTCATTTCCCTCCGTTTGTTGATTGTTTCACTTAGTGTATCTTTTATCTTTATTTTGTATTTTTTAGGCACCCGAGTGTTATCATTGATACTTTTACAAATATCATGATAAAATTTAACATTAAAAATTAACAGCCACTATGGCTACATCCAACCCTTGTCATGAATCTAGACAATTGTTAGGACTTCATCCACTGATTACAGAAGATCCGTCAAGCTCCAATGAACCGAATTCCCTATTTTTGGGAAATCAGTCTCCAAGATCTCACACAGAATCTGTTTGGAAAACCAACGATTCAAGCTTACCGAAGTATTTCATTATTGCAGGATTTCTTCCTCCCTATAACCCTCTGATCACGAATCCGTTGGACCCACTCTTGGTGCAGGTACCCCCTATGTCTTCAATTGGAACATTTCCATTCATCCCATCGGTGACTAATGGGTCGTGGAACTTTTTAGACACTTTTTGTCCTCCACCACTTCCCTAGTCGACAATCACTACAACACCATTGATGGCAAACCATACTATCCCATTTGTTCCAGGTACAAGCCCTCACATGACACCTTCCACGAATGGAACCCAGTCGATGTTAGGTTCCACCCCTTTAGTTTCAAACTCTATACCTTTGACAACTGCTACATACAATGCTCCTTATAATTGTCAATATAGCACAATTAGCGTGGGTCCTTTCAACCAACAATATGGTTGGCATCCATTGTATAGTTCTAACCCCCGGATTCAAGTATCTGGGGGCACTCCCAATATGCATATGCTAGTAGGGAATGTAATAATTCCCCCTCCATTTTCAGGCATGCATGGTCAGTTACTGATTGACATGAGTACTCCTTATGTCAGTTAAGGACATATGGTTAGTTCTGTGGTGGGCGGGAACCCTCAAGGAGGTCCCAACCAATCCATGGGGGCACCCTACTCACAACCTTAAATGAGTCAAGGGGGCACTACTTCTCTTGGGGGAAATGTTATACCCCAGCATCACAATCCCCATGGAAATCCACATTACAATGCCATACCCCAAGGCAACTACTATACCACACAACCTATGTATAATATTTGGACTCAAACAATGGGAGGAACACAAGGATCCTCAAGTCATATCTCATCGCCTTGGTCTGAGTCGGGGTCATCACACACTCTATCCTTTTTGGCAACGCTGGATATCCCAAACTTGTACAAACTTACAAATGACCCCATCTATCATAACTTACTCTGGCTACCAATCTTGCATAAAATACCGACAGACATCCCCAAGTTCAAAGGGAGACAAGGGGAGGATCCAGGTACCCATATCACCACCTATCATCTTTGGTGTGTTTCTAACTCCATGGTGGATGATAGTATCTAGTTATGTCTTTTCCCCCGCACCCTTACTCGAAACGCAACCAAGTGGTACATCAAGTTACCACATGTGTCACTAAATACCTTTGATGCTCTAGTGATGGAATTCTTAAAACACTTCCAGCTACCCATCCGCTATCAGACTGGGACAAAACGCCTCACTTCATTATGTCAAGATACCACCACCCACATCTCTAATCATATACATGAATGGAGACTATTATCCCCCTAATTTTCTCCCTTTTTTCCATTTTTCCCTTCCTAAATCATAACCATTTACCGTTGTTTTACCTCTTTTATACACCCTCATCTTGCACCAGTCCAAGCACGGTGACATATTTCGTGTAAACTTTATTTTTCATACTTTTAATTTAACTTAGCATTAATTATTCATTTATTACATGATTTCTTACTTTTAATCATTGTTTTTTACTTATCCATATCTCCAATGTTTATTTGGTAGTTAGATTACTTACCGTGACTGCTAATCCTAGTGCAGGATCAGATCTTGCACCATTGCCAACACAGCAAATCCTTGCAGCAGATCCAAACCTCCTTGATCACTACCTTGTTTTGAATAGCTTCAACCACTACAGAAAGATCGATCCAAAGGCAACCAAGATCGAATCGCTTCATTTTGAGCAGCTTCAACCACGACAGCAAGATCAACCCAAAGGCAGCCAAGATCGAATCTGTGAAGAATGAAAACTAGAGATTGGATACGACCAGTTTTGCTAACTGTCTAAGTTCAAAGACCTCAAAGCTAAATTCTATGGTTGGTTATGTAATCGGTTGAATGATCTATTTTTCCCTTTGGCCAAAGATATATATAATGTAGAATGTAAATAGGAATAAGGGAGTTTTTTGTAGAACAGAGAGCTACAGACAAAGAGGCAGTAACAGGTTTTTGTATTTTGTTATTAACGTATGTACTTGCCTTAGTGAATTAATAAAAGCGAGCTCCACCTCATGTTTCACAAATCGCATTTCTGTATTTGAGCTAATGAATTGATTAAAGTACTGAGCAACATTTTTATTTAAAGGGGAAAAGTTTTGGTTGGCTAGGGCCCAACCAACCCAGCACATTTACCCCATTTCCTATTTTCCTGTAATTTATGTTTACATTGTCAAGTGTGATTTAATTTTAAGCACATGCATTCTTGTCTGAGTGAAAGTGGATCCGTTGTGTGAAGTAGATGAATTCCCTTTACTGCACTTGATTTTAGATTGGTTTTTCCCGCCTAGTCCAAGCAGGAGAAATAACCCTACATCAGTGCATGTTGGTGTGATATTTCCTTTTCTACAATTCTATTTGGTTGACTTTCCCCACCTGGTCCAAGTAGGAGAAATGAACCTGCACCAATGCATGTTGGTGTGATGCAACAAGCCTTCTTAGTCTACTTCCCACAATCTTCTTTATTTCATTAAATGCTTATGATAGGATAAATGTATATTGATTGTTTCTTTATTCCTGCACTCTGTTAAGATAAAAAACATTCACTTTTTACGTGTGCAATTTTATTTAACAGTATAATAGAACTTGCAATAATTAAGCACTCATTTTAAGAATTAAATGCTAAGTTCAAGAAGCTCTGGTTTGATGCAAGACCTAGTTTCTTGCCACGAGATCTGAGTACTTTGAACTTGGAAACATTCTAGTCCTTGTAGGAAGTAAAAATACTTTAGTAAAGACACCATTTATACCTCCTGCATAAATCTTTGTTCCTGCACTAGTGCAAGAAGAGTTTGTGATGGTATAGGACAGATTAGTGCAAGAAGGAAATCTCTAAAGGAGTAGGTTTAAGGGACCATCTAATGAGACTGCTAAGTGTCTCTGCTAAAGAAAAACACACACTCAGTAGTTCAACATTAATTAGCTAGAGTGATTGCCCTTTATCTTTAATTCCCTCTTGCAAATGCATTCTTCCTTGTTACAGTCTTGGATTATTTTGATGGTTCAAGTTGCCTTTTTCTCTTTTTAATTTGATTTTGCAATATTTCCTTAAAGGAAAGTAGGGATTTATATTACAAAGATTCATACCATCTCTGGAATTGCCTGTGCTTTGTCTCTAAGTTTACAGATACCCCAGGTTGAGAAATTAAGTGTTGAGGAGTTTGCACCCAACATTTTGGCGCCGTTACCAAGGAGGCGATTTGATTTGGTAAGAATTTTGTTATTATTTGTAATTTTTCCTTTATTTTTGCAGTATTGATTGGAAAATTTTCTTTGAAGGAGTTTTACAAGTGTTAATTGATTTCTGACAGCATTTTTATTAGAAGTTTTTTGTTATTTTTCTTTCTTTTTTGAAATGAATTCCTAGAAAAGGTAAGGGTTCGAAGCCCACTAAGGGCCGAAAGAATTCTGAAAATAATTCTCATATTAGGTCTCCTTCTATAAGAAAGAAGCCTAATCCAATTCAAACCCATCATGCAGGAACAGTCCACCTGGATTCTGGTGACAACAACTCAGGTGTGGTTTAGCCTATTGAGAGTGGCTCAAGTACAAGGGAAACAATGGTGGACCATGAAGTTCATGTGGAAGGGACTGGTGAAAACTACGTAAGTGGAGAACAATCCACTTTTGTGTTTCCAATTATGGACCTTGATGTTGTGGCGCAAATGAAGAATATTCCACCATCAGCTCTCCCTCATTTCCATGGTAAAGTTCATGAAGATCATGACTCTTTTCTATTCGAGTTTGATATTGTGTGTAGAAGTTATGATTATTCAACTGATGCTTAGAGGTTAAGATTATTCTTGTTACTCTCAAGGACTCAGCTCTACACTAGTTTATGGGGTTAGTAGGAAATAATATAACCTCTTGGGATCAAATGTAGAGAGTGTTTTTGTCTAAATATCAAGAATATTGCAAAACTTGGGACATGCAGGATGAGATTTTTACAATCATACAGGATGATGATGAAACTCTTGAAGATTACCTAGAAATATTTATGTATATTTTACAAAGGTCGAAACTTAAGCTTGATCCCAGTACTATTATAACCTTGTTCTTAAGACGACTTACTGACAATGCTAGAAATAATTTAAATTTGTTAGGACAAGGTGATATTTGTCAGGAAACTTTTGAACAGATTTGTAAATTATGTAGGAAATTTTCAAGAAATCAGTATAGATCCAGTAGAGTCACTCGAAACAGAAATAGAAAAACTAAATCTACTAATGTTATGATTATTGGACGAGAAAATAAAATGGAAAACATTAAAATTGATATAATGAATATCGTTACCAAACAGTTGGACTCTTTAAAATTTCAGCAAAAACTCATGAAGGAACATGAGTCATTATGTATCTTTTGCCCTAAGTGTAGAGACAAGCATCCTACTAAAGAGTGTCCTCTTAATTTGAAAGAAACTAGTAAGTTTGTTATTTGTGCAAAATACCATGTCACAGAGAAATGTCCCTTTATACCAGGACTTAAAGCTGTATTTACAGGGGGACAACCTGAAGCTAAATACTTGTAGCCTATGGGAGCAAGAAGGAATTGGCCTCAAGTAGGTGCAGGTATGGCTCCTGAATTTTCTCCACACTATTTTGGTTATAATAGACATGCATATTCTTATCCTAACACTAATCAACAAAGGCAGTATGGGAATCAATATCAACATGGGCAACCTTCTCAACGATGGCAACAAGGTTGGAGAGGGCCAACTCATTCTCCATATTACTACCAGCCACCCATGCAGTCATATCCATCTACGCATACACCTTATTCAGTGCCTCAACTTCTAAGTGAATCTACTCCACCATTGCCTTTACCTCCACCTTTTCGACCTTCTTAGTTTCCTGCTCAACATATGCCCAATCCTAACAATAATAAATAAGTGCAAATAATCTATGTAACAAACCCACCTTTACCATTCGAGTACCAGTCTATTCCAGTTGGGGTTCATGATATGCAATTAATATTGGGAAGGACTGTAACATCAAAACATCAGAAGAAACATATAGTGATTGTTGAAGAGAAAGGAGAAGAGGAGACTCTTAACCATTCTCCAAAACTTGTCATTAAATGGCCCATACCCTCTGAATCCTTGCCATCTTCTTCTATCCAGCCTCCCTTTCCAGAGAGGCTAGTAATGGAAAGAAGTGAGCCTATTTCTAAGACTAGCTTGGCATCAAAGCTTCAAAATCTTTTCATTAAGATACCTTTGCTTCAAGCCATCAAAGATATCCCCATTTGTACCAAGATTATTAAGGAACTTTGTCTCAAGAAACCCTAGAGGAAGAGATTGGAACCCCAAACCATCCAATTTGTTGGTAGGGCAGCAACGTTGATGACGAGATGTGTGTCTATGGAAAAATATATTCATCCTAAAAACCCTCTTGTCTCAGTTCAGATTGGTAATGTCCTTGTCTCTAATGTTCTTATAGACCTGGGGGCAGCCATTAATTTCATGAATAAGCAAACCATGGATCAAATTTGGTTATCTCATCTTCGCCCTACTCCCACTGTGCCTGAATTAGCAGATAGATCTAAAATTAAGCCAAAAGGAGTATTGGGTGATGTGATCATCTCATTAAATTCTTTGGAATATCTTGTTGATTTCATTGTGCTTCAGCCAAAGAACCTAGTAGGAGGACATCCCTTGATCTTGGGTCAACCATGGCTTCCTACGGCCGATGCATATATTGGATATCGTTCCGGTGATATGTATATTTTGCATGGAGATTCTAGGAAGAAAGTTACCTTATACCCCCCCTACCAGATCCATTTAGGGGGACCTTCGAGATACTTTATGGTTTGATCAAAGCATTGATGAGGAGACTCAACCCATTTCCCTTATCCATCATTATATTGGGTCTTCACAAGAAGATGAGATTCAAGATTTCCTGAATAATCTAGACACTATGCGTAATTTTGAGCCATTGAGCCAAATTTTCAGCCTAGATTTTCAAGATAATCATGATTCTCATTCTTCTGTACTGCTGCATTTGACCACTCCCTTCAGTACTCCTGAGCCTAATACTACTCTTGTTTATATTAGCCCAGGTAAATCCTTGCATATTAGTTCATATTTGGACTCATCTCAGCAAGAGCAGCTTGTGAATTTGTTGCAAAACCATCATAGTGCCTTTGCATGGGGCTATGAAGATATGAAGGGTATTCCTCCTAAAAATTGTACACATCATATCTAAATTCAGGAAGGAACCCGACCTATCCGACAACCCCATAGGTGAATGAATCCAACTCTAAGAGATATTGTGAAGGAAGAAGTACAGAAACTCTTAGATGCCAGCTTTATCTATCATATTTCTGATAGTCAGTGGGTCTCTCCATTAGTGCTAGTACCTAAGAAAGATAGAAGATGGTGTATTTGTATTAATTATCGAGAATTAAACAAAGCCACTCTCAATGACTATTTCCCTCTCCATTTCATTGACCAGGTGCTTGATGCCCTTGTAGGAAAGAAATATTTTTCCTTTTCAGATGGCTTCAGTGGTTATAACTAGATATAGATTGCACCCGAAGATCAGGATAAAACTACTTTTACATGTCCATGGGGTACATTTTCTTATAGAATGCTTCTCTTTGGTTTATGTAATGCCCCAACTACCTTTCAAAGGGAAGTCTTGGCCATTTTTGCTGGTCTAGAATTTGTAGAAATTTATATGGATGACTTTTTTGTGTTTGGTGATTCTTTTCAAGAAGCTCTCAAAAATCTAGAGAAAGCACTTCTTCATTTTTAGGAAGCCCATCTCATCTTGAGTGACAAGAAATGTATATTAATGTGGAAAGCGAGAGTGGTACTTGGCCATTTAATTTCTAGTAAGGCTATCCAAGTTGATCTAACGAAGATTGAAATCATTATGCATCTTCCTGCACCCAAAACTCAAAAGGAAGTAAGAGATTTTTTAGGACATGCTAGTTACTATAGAAGATTCATTGAAAATTCTTCTAAGATAGTTGCCCCTATTTTCTGACTTCTAGCTAACGATAGTGAATTTTCTTGGACCACAGCTTGCCAACAGTCTTTTGAAACATTGAAGGAAAAGTTAGTACATGCACCAGTTTTGAGAGGTCCTAACTAGTCCCTGCCTTTTCACATTTCCTTTGATGCTTCAGACTTGGCTATTGGTGCAACTTTAGGACAAGAGGAAAATAAGTAATCCTATGATATTTATTATATTAGTAAGAATTTGTCTTACGTTGAATTAAATTATACATTTACAAAGAAAGAGTTTTTAGCTGTAATTTTTGCAATTAATAAGTTCAGGCACTATATTACACGATACAAAGTATTTGTACATATTGATCATTCCGCGATTAAATATTTGATGAGCAAGCCATTGACTAGTGATAGAATGACTAGGTGGTTACTATTATTGCAGGAATTTAATATTACTATTGTTGATAGACCAGGAAAATCTAATGTTGTAGCAGATTTTCTTTCTAGATTAGATAATCCCGGTGAAGCAACTCCTGTAAATGATGATTTTCTGGATGAGCATCTTTTTTCTATATCAACATATTCTCTACGGTTTGCTGACATTGCTAATTAATTGGTTACTAGGAAAACACCACCCCACTTGTCCGCTTGTGAAAAGAGGAATATTATTCAGAAAAGTGATGCATACTCCTCGATTCAAGGAGATCTCTTTTACATTGGTCCAGATCTGATTATCTGTAGGTGTGTAAGAGAGGAGGAAGTGTTTGACATACTAAAATCTACTCATCATGAACCTTGTGGAGGCCAATCTGCTGATAAGCAGACTGCATAGAAAGTATTGCGTGCTGGTTACTTTTGGCCTTCATTGTTTAAGAATGCCAAACAATATGTCAGGAAATGTGATAGATGTCAGCGAATGGGCCAGCCTAATAAAACCAATGAAATGCCTTTATGCCCCCAAGTTAGATTGAGCCATTTGAAAAATGGGCTATTGATTTTATAGGGCCAATAAATCCAACATCATTAAGTAAAAAGCATATCTTAGTTTGTACAGTTTTTGTTACAAAATGGATAGAAGCTAAAGTTGTTTCCTTTGCTACAAAAAAGTTGTTGTTGATATTCTTTTTACTGAAATCTTTACTAGATTTGGTGTGTCTAGAGAAATTGCTTCTGATAATGGTTCGCAATTTTTTTCTAATCTGGTACAGGGTGTGATGGAGCAATACAAGATCCGGCACAAGAAATCCATGTCGTATCACCCACAAGCAAATGGCCCAGGTGATATCCACAAACAAAGTGATCAAGTCCATTCTTATAAATATAGTAAATATGCATCAGAAATACCGGGCTAAAAGATTACCAAAAGATCTGTGGGAATATAAAACCACCTGGAGGAATAGCACGGGGCATATACCATATGATCTGGTATATGGCAAATAGGTTCTGTTACAATTGAATTCCAGATCAAAACTTTCAGAACTGTAGTTCAATTAGGACTAGATCTCTCTGAGGCACAACAACAATGTATTCTCCAATTAAATGATTCGGATGAATTTCATAGGGATGTTGTTCAGTAGAACATACTAATTCCATAGCAATGCAAAAGGTGGCATGACAAGTCTATTCAAAAAAAGCAATTCCAACCAAGTGATTGGGTGCTCCTTTATGATTCTAGATTTAAAATTTTTAAAGGGAAATTCCATACATGTTGGATGGGACCTTCTGAGGTGGTCCGATTATTTGAGAATGGAGCAGTAGAAGTTAAAACTATAGATGGACAAAATTCAATATTCTTGGTAAATGGACACAGATTAGAGAAGCATTTTCAGCCACTTTCCAGGAAAGATTTTTCACAGCAAGTCCAATAGTAGTTTGGGACATAGTGGTGAATGGTAATACCAACCTTTTGAAAACATGAATTCTTCTTCAAAAAAAAAAATACAAAAAAAAAGTAAAGAAGAAAAAACATTTTCCTGTAATTATGAAAATCAGTGCGCTGACATGATTGCAGAAGGATGAACCTGAAAACTAGCTTGCTAGCAGGAAGATCTAAATCTTTTAATAAAAAGAAAATGTTGCTTGATCTTTTGACATTCTAGTGACCACCAAGTAAAATCAGGTTTAGCAGAACCAACCTTTATACAATTGGGGTAATTAGCATGGATATTTTTATTCAAGTAACGTTGAATTTTCACTGTAGTTATTTTTCTTGCACCAGTGTAGGTAGACCTTCCAAAAAAATTTCTACCTTTCTTCATATTCAACTTTTGTAATATTCCCTCAGTTTTCTTCTTCAATCCTAGAATTATTAACTTTCCCATATTCTTCTGAATTTACCCTGTCTGTTTCGTAAAAACCCCACTTTACCCTTGAATTTTTTTCCCTATCCCACTTTTGTTTATCCCCTTGTGTGGTACTTGATCCAGGTGGATGTTGGTGGACACCCACCTATCCCATTTGGACCCCCAAAATTGTCTCTTTCAGCTTTTTCAGTTTCCTTAATTGTAGCACAACTTACTATTTTTAGCAGTTTTTCAGGTCCTGAACTTCGGAGCTGTTTTGAGGCCCTAAACGACTTTTTTTGGGGAATCCGAGCGAAACATGGGTCCATGGAATGGACTAATGTTGCCTGTTCCAACAATGATAGTGCTCGAATAGATCTTTCTAATGAGCTATTGTACGCGTCAAACGGAGATCATATGCCAAAGTTATGACCCCGGGAAATTGATGTACCAATTTACC
>APFE031350583.1:106351-132616 GCA_000404065.3 Pinus taeda
CCCTAGCTGGTTTATTTCCAATTCTGGTTGTAAGCATATTTCGGTATTTTCCATTAATGAAATGAAGTATTATTTCCATTGCATCTCTTTATTCATGGTTATCGCATCTCTGTATTTATGGTTATCTCTGTAATCTATTGCGTTCCTGTTTAAATCCGGATGAGTACTATTCCTGGAATCCATTTAAAGTAATTCCTTTCCATTCTGAAATTTCTCTTTTCCCACTTCTTTGTTCCCTCATGAATTCATTGCATGATATCGCGCACAAAGAGAAAAAGGATATGCTCTGAAGCATCAAGAAAGGGCGAAGAAAATTTCTAGTATAAGTTGAGGAAGCCATGTTAGAAGTCTACTCTATATTTTACTTAAATTCCTTGTTCTTTTTTAAGATATTATGCTTGCACTAGTGCAAGCATGTCATCGTATATAATAATACAAGAAAAATGGTACGAGCAGAATAGCATAGTTTAAGCGGTGCAAGTAGACCAATGCAAGAATGCACCCTCTCAAAAGCATAGTAACAATTTGTTCTTTTCATAGTATACATCGTAGGAAAGTGGTCATCATGAAAGTTTGTAAGAAGTCCCTTCACTTAGTCGATGAGTACTTGTTCTATCATATTAACTAGGAGAAAATTATTTAAAGTACAAGATGTTTATAAGTTAAGAATCATGATCATTTTTTAATGAATGCTAAGTTCTTTCTTTTGAATTATGAAGGAATGCAAAAGTGTTTAACCATTGCTTGGATATAATTACCCCTTTCCACCATAATCCTAGATGTCCTTCACTCGTAATGATTACCTCACCTAGCCTTTAAAATGTTGCCACAAGTACCAATCTGGCATGATCTCAAAGGTGTCATGCATCCACATCTATTTTAGTGGAATGAATGGCTGATAAGATGGAAGGGATGGTGTACGATTGGATCCCTATCTATAAGAACCAATTTTCCCAGTGTTGCATGTAAATTATCGACTGTTCATAACCGTTAAGCAGTGATGCCGCCTGTTTGAAGCGAACCTTCATCTCTTAGTAGGGTAGAATAGATTGTTGAGTATCGCAATAGTATTGCACTATTGCGGGACTCGAGCTTTCTTCAATTCTTGCAAAATTTTGATGAGCACGACAGTGAAGTGGCCTTACAGTTTTCCAGAAGTGTCAAAAATGGCCGAGTAAAAATTGGGCCTCTAAAATTTGAATTTACAGAAGCATTTGTAGCAACAGTTATAGGCTTGGAAAATATTGGTGAGCACTGGTTTAAAAATTAGAAACTAGAAAGCAAAGCTATGGCAGTGTTTTGTTGTCGACAAGAAGATGAAGGTAGATTGAAAGGAAGGAGTTCCACGCAGTGCCCTAATGGGACAGTGGTAGGGCCTTCTTTTCATCCTACATAAATTTGTAACCTGTGAGGGAAGGTATTCTCGCACTTTTGTGTACCATTATATGATGTTGCATCATTTTGAAGCCGCCCGACACATCTGGTGGAGGATGAATTTTCCCTATGTTTTTTCTTAAGAGCTTGGAAAAAATGGCCAAAGGTGTGTAGGATGGATGAGCAGATCAGGCCGAAAAGAAGTTATATCACACAGCGTGATAAAGATTTTGGTCTAGAAACAATTTGAAGTTAAAGGCATGACGTGGGAGGCACTATTAAAACAACTACATAAAAAGACAGTTGTTGGAAATAAGACAGAGGAACCTGCCATCACAAGTAAGGGTCTGAGTAAGAATGTAAAGGGGATTCCTTGCACTAGTGCAAAAAGGAAACAACCTAAAAGATCAAAAGAAGAGAGGGTCCCATCTATAAATAAGAAGACAACTAGTGCACCTGTTGAAGAGACTTCTTCTATGCCACCAGTACAGGCACAAACCCCAAAAGAAGACAACATGTCAGTCCTTACAGGCGCAGTAAAATTTGTGGAGGACGAAGATGACACTTTGTTGGTTGATTTCATTAAAAGGTCTCAAAAAAATAATGAAGAATCTAGTGCAGGCAAAGAACCACAGTCGCCACAGGACGTTGAATCCCCTTCTGCACCAGTGCAAGAAGAAGAACCAGAAGAAGAAGAATTTCCTAATGTAACCATGAGGGATACTAAGGTCCCTGAGGAAGACACAACCCTTGTCGAGACAAAAGAGGAAGAATATTTGGTAACTCCTACTGCTCAGATAGTTGAACTAGAGCTTTAAGTGTAGAACTTAGAACAACTCATAGCTAAAGCATAGGAGGATAAAGAATAGAGTAAAGAAGAATTAACGGTGGAGATCCAGGAAAAGAAAAGAGAAGTTAAAGTTTGGAAGTACCTAGCTACATAATGTTTCAAGCGACTTAAAAATGTGAGGAAGAAACTAAATAACATCATAAATAAGAAGAAGTTTGAAACATTGCAGGATGATGTTAGTATGCCAGAGCAGGATTGAGCTGGAATGCTCAAAGTTTTGAAGGTTTTTTGCAAAGGTAAAGAGTTGTGTGAGGACACGCAATAGCTTAGGGATGGCAGGATGATAGCCCCCTAATTTGCTCTCTTTTTTTCATTTTCCCCTTCCTAAATCATAACCATTTATCCTTGTTTTACCTGTTTTATACACCTTCATCTTGCACCAGTCCAAGCATGGTGACATATTTTGTATAAACATTATTTTTCATACTTTTAATTTAACTTAGCATTAATTAATCATTTATTACATGATTTCTTACCTTTAATCACTCTTTTTAACTTATCGATATCTCCAACATTTATTTGGTAGTTACAGTACTTAGCGTGACCACTAATCCTAGTGCAGGATCGGATCTTGCACTGTTGCCAACACAACAAATCCTTGCAGGAGATTCGAACCTCCTTGATCACTACCTTGTTTTGAGCAGCTTCAGCCATGATAGCAAGATCAATCCAAAGGCAGCTGAGATAAAATTGCCTCATTTTGAGCAGCTTCAACCACAACAGCAAGATCGATCCAAAGGCGACCGAGATTGAATCTGTGAAGAATGAAAGCTGGAGATTGGCTACAGTGAGTTTTGCTAAGTGTCTAAGTTCAAAGACTGAAAAGCTAAATTCTACGATTGCTTATGTAATTGGTTGAATGATATATTTTTTCCTTTGGCCAAAGATCAATAGAATGTATAATATAAATAGGACTAAGGGAGTTTTTGATAGAACAGAGAGCTACAGCCATAGAGGTGGTAACAGGTTGTTGTATTTTGTTATCGCTTGAATCCAGGCTAGATGATGTATTACTGTATGTGCTTGCATCAGTGAATTAATAAAGGGATCTTCGGCTCATGTTTCGTAAATGGCATTTCTGTATTTGAGTTGATAAATTGATTAAAGTACTAAGCAACATTTTTATTCAAAGGGGAAATACACTGGTTAGCTAGGGTCCAGCCAACCTAGCACATTTACCCGATTTCATGTTTTCCTGTAATTTTTGTTTACATTGTCAAGTGTGATTTAATTTTAAGCACATGCATTCTTTTCTGAGTGAAAGCAGATCTGTTGTGTGAAGTAGATGAATTCCCTTTCCTGCACTTGATTCTAGATTGGTTTTCTCGGCCTGGTCCAAGCAGGAGAAATAACCCTGCACCAGTGCACATTGGTGTGATAGTTCCTTTTCTACAATTTTGTTTGGTTGGTTTTCCCTGCCTGGTCCAAGCAGGAGGAATGAGCCTACACCAGTGCATGTTGGTGTGATGCAACAAGCCTTCTTAGTCTACTTCCCGCAATCTTCTTTCTTTCATTAAATTCTTATGGCAGGATAAATTCATATTGATTGTTTCTTTATTCCTGAACTCCGTCAAGATCAGAAGAATTCACTTTTTATGTGTGCAATTTTATTTAACAGTATAATAGCACTTGCAATAATTAAGCACTCATATAAAGAATTAAATGCTAAGTGCAAGAAGCTCTAATCCGGTGCAAGAACTACTTTCTTGCCACGAGATCTGAATGCTTTGAACCTGGAAAAGTTCTAGCCCTTGGAGGAAGTAAAAATCCTTTAGTAAAGACACCATTTATACCTCCTGCATAAATCTTTGTTCCTGTACTAGTGCAAGCAGATTGCGATAGTACAAGACAGAATAGTGCAAGAAGGAAATCTCTAAAGGAGAAGGTTTAAGGGACCATATGATGAGACTACTAAGTGTCTCTACTAAAGAAAAACACACACTTAGTAGTTAAACAATAATTGGCTAGATTGATTTCCCTTTATCTTTAATTCCCTCTTGCAAATTCATTCTTCCTTGTTCTAGTATTAGATTATTTTGAAGGTTCAAGTTGCCTTTTTCTCTTTTCAATTTGATTCTACAATCTTTCCTTTAAAGAAAGTAGGGATTTATATTAGAAAGATTCATACCATCTCTAGCATTGCCTGTGCTTCGTATCTAAGTTTATGGATCCCCCAAGTTGACAAATTAAGTGTTCAGGAGTTTGCTTAAGTGTAATTCCTACACCTAACAGAAACGTAGGTGGAGGTTAGTTAAAGCTCCCCTCCCAAACTATCTCTTAGCGGACCAGTTCTGTAAGTCCCTACTCCCCCAAATCACTAAGGATGTCACCTTAGGTTCTGTGGTCACAAAAGAACAATCCATACGTCATGCCCAACACTTAGATTTGATATATTCACAGTCTAGCACTCTTTACGACATACTCCCCAATGCCCCTAGCAACTCCAATGTTTTCGCTACACAACACGCCATAGTGCACACCAATGGGATTATCAGTGCAACCTTCAGGGCTGCTATAAAAAAACTCAGTGGTCACATTACCCAGATGTCAGTGGACCCCTCTACCAAATCGAGTGCTCTTCCTACCACTGCGATAAACTCTGTACAGTCTACACAAAAGCCTGGTGGTAAGAACAAGAAGAATAAGAAAAATACCACTCCGTCTGAGGAGCAGTCAACAAAGCAGGAAAACCCAAAGCAGAAGGTTGTTGTGCCTCCTGATGATGGAGAGGATAAACCCGCCAAATTCCCTTGCAAAATCTGTGCTAAAGACCACATGACCTATTGCTGCCCACATCTTTAGGAATGCACATATTTCATTGCTAAAAAATATACTGGTAGGACCCCCACTATCCTTAATAATCCTTTCCCTGCTCAGCAACAGCAACACCTCATTGAAAACCAACCCCAACCCCTGCAAGAGCACAATAGTATTTCACAACATCCTTTAGCTGGTGAAGGACTCTCTACTGTTTACAGCTTTGAAACAGAAGATCTACAAACAAGAGCCAAATCCTATGGAGCTCTTCTTGCTCATGCAAAGAAACCTTCCTCAAGTCAAAACCTACTGCTACCAAGTGATTTGCATATTGAAAGGCCGGTTGCTAACCTTATGATTCATCCCTCTAAAGGGGCACTTCGGCGCATGACAAACAATACATCTGCACATGCCACCCAAAACTATAGCATTTTAGAAGACTTGGCACAAGCACCATCGACTATGTCGACACTCGAAGTATTACAAGCATGTCCAGCACAAAGAAAAGCTTTGCTTTTGGCTATTGGTGGTATTCACCCATAGGATTCCATGCTTGCAATTTTCAACATGGAAAAATATAAACCTTCCCTTTCCCACCAGCTTGCATTTCAGGTGCAAATATTTTCGAAAGGTAAAGGTATACATAAAACTATCATTGATGAAGGTGCTTCTACCTACGTCATCTCAGCTTCATGTTGGATGAATTTGGGTTCTCCAACCCTATCCTCACCGTCGAATTCCCTTAATGATTTCGACGACCACACTTTCATCCAAAAATGTTACCTAGCTAGCTACCTCATCACCTTGTATGGGAAAATGGTAACAATGAACATAGAAGTCGTACATAAAAAACTTGACTATAATTTTTTGTTGGGTTGTAGTTGGATGTATAACACGAAGGCCATTGTGTCTACTGTCTTTCGAATCATCCTATTTCCGTTGGATGGAAAGGTAGTCACAATGGACCAACTATCCTTTTGCACCCCTGATTATTCCCCATTACCAAGTGGCTCTGTACCCATAGTAGGTGGTGTACCTGACTCTTACATGAGTATCAATACCGGTCTATTGGGGTCTTCTTCCCTGATGGGTTGTTTCCCTCTTCAACCGCCCAAGGTTTCATAGACAGTCAATGTTCTTTCATCCACTCCTTATGAATGGACCGATCCCTAGATCCTACTTTCTCCTTCAAACATTGACACTTGCAAAGAACAAATGCTACTGTCACCAACTGAATTGGCCTACCAAGCCATTCAATTTGCACCTGAATCTCTAGTCACTTTGGTTACAGCCAACAGTACCACTGCCCCTCCCATAATGGCCCCTTCTTTCGATCAACTCAATAAAGTCCTACCTACAAATGAAGCTATTAGAGAAATCATGATTTTAGAAGAGTGACCTTGGGAGGACTCACACCATCGTGTTTTGATATCTGATTCAAACATGATGCCTCTTCAAATATTGTCACCTGACATACCAAAAATCATTTCCTCAACCTATATGACTATCCAAAATTTGGAAGCAAAAGGAAACATGGGAAATATTTCAAAGACATTTCTCACTGATATTTTTGTCAAGATAGGCATCATGGAGAATAGCCAGATTGGAGTGGATTGCAATCCTGAGGAAGTTGCAAGCTTCACCTGCCTTTTTAAGGAATTCTGTGATGTATTCACCTGGTCCTATGAGGAAATTCTTGGCATAGAGCCATCTATCGTTTAGCATGAGATCAAGCTTTATGATAGTGCTAAACATGTTTGTCAAAGGCTTTGACTGGTCGATCCCTGCAAAACAGCAGCCATAAAAAACGAGGTGGAAAAATTGTTACATGCTAGTTTCGTCTATCATGTTCCCTTAATGGAATGAGTTTCCAATCTGGTTGATGTCGATAAAAAACAAGGAACCATCCACGTATGTGTCGACTATCGAGACTTGAACGCTGCGTGTCCCAAGGATAATTATCCAACATCGTTCATCGATAAAATCATCGAGGACTGTGCTAGTTGTCAATCATTTTCATTCATGGATGGATTCTCAAGTTATAACCAGATTTCTATAAAACCCAAAGACCAACACCAAACCCCCTTCGTCTACTCATGGGGTATCTTTGCCTATCGCAAACTCCCATTTGGTTTAAAGAATGCTAGAACAACTTTTCAAAGAGCCATGGACTACGCATTTCACGATATCAGGCATATCGTTCCAGCTTACTTGGATGACCTTCTATCCCATTCCAAGCAACGAACATAGTACCTAAACCATTTAAGAGCCATCTTTCTTAGGTGTCAGTTTTACAACATTCATCTAAATTTGCATAAATATATTTTCTTTATTGAGTTTGGATGCCTACTTGGATTCATTGTCTCCAAGTACAGGCTTAGGGTTGATCCCAATAAGGTAAAGGCGATTACTCAATTTCCCGAACCACAATCCATTCTACAACTCCAACATTTGCAAGGTGTTGAAGCCCCGAAAATTGGGTCTACAACAAGGGGGATACCCACCCGGTCCGGACCTTGGTTGGCAGCTCCTTATCCATTTGGTATAGTGGGTCCGACTGGGGATAACGGGACCAATTTCCCGATCGTGGGTGTGTGTGTATGTGTATAGAGTTGAACTGTGCTAATCTGAGAGTATTTTAAAGCTAATCTAAATTGGATTCTTTAACTTTATTCTATGCTACTGTATCTAATGAGGAACAGCAAATCAAATCTATTCTAACCCGGGATTATATATACTCCATTACGCGATCTAAAAAGATTTCGAATAATAACTGGTAATAAAGATCATTCAGCTATCATAGGAAAAGAAACCATTTGAGATGAACTACTTTGCATAAGAAGTTAAGCAAAACAGTTGTGAGTAGCATATCGCATAATAAGCCATTCATATGTCACACCTGAACCATATGACTCCATCGTACAAAAGTGCCAAATGATAACCCATATGTTCAAGCAGTAACACATAAACGACTGAAACTGTAAATTACTTAAAGAGTATAAGTACACATTTGCCAAGAGATAAAAGTACCATTAATGACTAGTTCTACCCATAAGCCTCAAGCAAAACAATCTATTTCTACTTGTTCTAAAAATCTACTAAGAGTACAGAAGTGCAACATCAGTAGCAGATATCAAAAATGCAAGTAAAGATAAATTCTGATCCATCTATTCATCAAAACCTCCTCTGAGGGTGCAGAAGTGCATGTTCTGAGGATAAGTTTTTGAGAAATCTATGGACCCTTCTCTAAATGCATGAGAAGGGTTTAAATACTACTTCCTAAATCTAGTAATAGTGTTTTTACAAAATTGTAGGATACGGCTCTCAAACGACTGCCCTTTTTCTAATCTAAACAAAAAGAAACATCAAGCTACTAAAAATAAGTTATCTCTGGATCTGGTCTTTGAAATTGCAGGTGTTCAGCATGGATTTGAGAAGAGTCGGTTGGCCGACTTCTGCGCTAAGCTGGGCTACGAAAACGGAATCTTTGAGAGCTGGCACCACTTTCTCTGCTGAGTTTGGGTTGCATTTCACAGTCATCCATTGACTGTGTGGCTTAACTAAGTATGCCCAATAGCACTCCCAATTCAACATGTTCAAAGCTTGTATTGCCTTACCCTTTTCCTGCGCTTTCTCTTTCCATTCTGCCTCTATTTGGGACTTGTTTGGTAAGTATCCCAGGGCGGTTTTTGTGATTAGGTTTGCTCTGTGTAAGTTTTCATTTACACAGTCTATAAGGATACCAGCCTGTGTCGTCGTTGCCTCTGCTGCCTGTTCTTCCTGTTTGATTTGGTCATCCCATTTGTTGAAGAGCAATTCTTTATGGCTTTCATCTATTCTAGGTGCATTTGCTCTTTTTGCTTCCTCCCCACTTTTCCAAGCTATATACTCTGTCACTTGTCTGTCGACTTGGTTGTAGTCACTTCGCAGATCTGTCACTTGACTGGTGAGTTTGTCGCTCAGCTCGCAATAGTGACTCCACTGCGATAATTTCCGTCCCAACTCTTCCTGTTGCTGCAGAAGTTGCTCATTTTAACTAGTAGATTCTGAAACGAATTCGGAAAGCTTAGGCTCGTCTTTATGTATTTCATGCAAATCGTGCAACTGCTTTCCTTTTTCATCCAGGATTTTCTGATACCTTATCTACATCTGTTGAGAATCTTCTTGTAGTTTCTCGAGTTGTTTGGACGCTTCATTGTTGGCATTGGCCTGTTGCAGTTGTTGTTGCAGTAGCTGTATATGGTTTTCTTGCTCCTTTAATAGTTGTTGTACTTCAGACGCCTTGTCAATAGTCGCAGAAGCGTATGCTCCTGCAATTTGAGACAATTTCATGAGATTCTCAGTGGGGTTGCTGTTAGGGTCTTTCCACAAGACGTCTAAATGTTCAGCGCTCTGTGACAGCGTATTCTCCAGCTTTCTCTTTTTTCTTTTTCTTCTCACCACTACTTTATGTTGAGGACTATAGAACACGTCCAGCAGGGGAATTTCTTCTACGCTAAGTAGGAGTTCGGGAGACGGAGCGATATGACCGTTTTCTGCTTCTGAGACGCTACCGACCACGGTTGAAACCATTTCCTGTGTTACTTGCACATTGCTTATAGGCGTCCTTGGGACCTGCCCTTCCGGGTTGATTAGCTCGTAGAAGTTTTCCCACTCCTTATCGAGCTGTATCGTGACGAGCAATGATGTAGTGACGGGAGGAGGGATATTCCTTGATGAGGAAGCAATAGTTTGTGGTTGCGACATGGCACTTGACTGGGCAGTATCTCCGACTACTTCTCCTACTTTCCCTTGGTCGCTTGCAGACCTCTTAGAGCGTTCGGGTGTTCTTTAAACAACGTCAGATCTAGACTTGGAAGAAATGGAGTTTCCGCTGAGGCTGACACTTGGAGTAGGCTCTCTGGTGAGCGGCTTAAGCTTTTCTAGAGGGATGCCAGCTAGTCTTCTTTCTCTGTATGACGAAAATCTTTCGAGGTCGTCTGGGGACAACTTCGACTTAGCTTCTTGCAAAACATCCTGAAATGAGCTTTTATTTTGAAACAAGTCATCAAATAAATCTTTCTTTCCTGTGAACACTTTTATTTTGACACTTGTAGTGAAATCATGGGCGACGTTATTTAGGTCAAAAGGTCGGGCGGGGAATTTAAACAATTTTAGGGATGTCACATTCCCTACTTCGGCAAAAGCATGCCCCACATCAAATAATGAGAAGGCCCCACAAGCTACAGGAAACTGAGGCCATATGGCCTTCTTCTTGTCTTTTAAATCTTTGGTTAGGCCGCCTTCAGAGAAAGTCTGTAGGCAATTTCTCTGGCCAAAAGCTTTTCGGGGACATATAGGGGTAGGACATGTGGAGGTACAGTTCTCCCAAACACTCTGATATAAGTGAACCATTCCTCCCCGAACCATCTTGCGACGGGGATGATGTCTATTTGCGCTTCAGGTGAGCACCTTGGGGGTTATTCACCATATATCATCCTATATAGAGGTAGAATGAGCCCATGGCAAATTTGATAGAGGTGAGGGGCGAACTGTGAATCCCATAGTACTTTGTGGTAAACATGAATAGGCGACGGGTCTTGGGTAGTCCATTTCCAACCCATAATTGGAAACTTAGATACATAGCAAATAGAGTCCATAATGTAAGCAGATAGATAAAACGGAGGGTAGACCCTTTGTGATGAGGATCTCTTCTTACGATAATTCATGACAGCAGTAAACAAATTATCAGAACATATTTTGACCCAATCTACGAGATCGACATTTGTGGCAGCTTCTATGAGTGGCAGCCATTTAGCTAAAAATTTATTGATGTCTGGCATCCCAAACAGCCTGCAGAGCATGGCTGCAGCAAAACAATATGTAGATGTGAGAGAACTTGTGCTATACTTACCATTTTTATCCCTTTTCAGCGGCTCCTCTCTCCTGGTCCATTCTTTAGTGGTTTCTGCTATATTTGGGTTCTCTGATGCAAATTTCTGGACAAATTGCGTGGTATAGGTCATCTGAGGCTCCGGAAGATGGTACATAAGTTTTAGGTCTTGTGCTGCAAATGATCCTATGAGCCCATGCCCTGGAGCCTTGAATTGTCTACCTTGTAACTCTGCATTGTCGAGTATCCATTTGATCATATCTGTATATGGCAATATCTTGGGTCTAGCTGCTATTCGATGGAGAAACGAACAAGCCAGCTCTTCTAAGGATGCCTCCGAAGAGTTTGGCGATCCCGCAGCGCTATCGGCCTTCAGTACTCTGGGGTTTTCCTCCTCTAGCAGCCTATACATGCCTTCCCAGGTTGAAATTCCTGCGTCTCTATTGCATGCAGTGTCTGTGTATAAGGGCGCCATCTCCTTTGCCTTTTCTTTTGCCTCGGAACCTTGGGCATTAGTCTTCTTTCCCATTTGCTTCTGCATTCGGCTTTTGAATGTTCTTATCTCCTAGCTCTTGCAGATTACAAGTGAGGCGGAAATGACCGATTGAGAAAGATGATGGGAGGGTTTTAAATGTAGACGATATACTAAATATGCCACCTTACGTGAAAACAATTCTTCAGCAAAGCACGCGTCCTTATACATTAAATAACTGACAACTAACCTACTTACTATCATTAAAAGCGCATGATTTGAAGCCAGATTATGGTAAGTGGTCTATCTTTGAATGACGTGCCTGAAAGATTTGCAGTTTAAATGATTTATGATTCGCTTTATGCACTATCGAAGATCGTGCCATCGCAAGGCGTGCTTATCGCAAATCGCTGGATCGCAGAATGTGTCATCGCGGTGATCGCAATATCGCAGGTCACAACATCACGGATCGCAGGAGTTTGATGATTGTTAAGTATTGCCATTTCATTTCTGCGATGTGCGGTCATTGCGATCGGCGTTATCGCAGATCGAGAGTTTGTGAGGTTTTCCATATGGACAGTGCTTCTTGCGACGTGACGTTATGCTTAACGTTTGGGGGGGCCTTGCGCCTTAATGCAATTTCTCAAAGACCTTCTCCACATCGTAGACTTAGGTGAAAATATTTGGAAGACTTCTTTTAAGCCTGCGATGGTATCTTTATTTTGAAGAAGGGAAATTTGATTTTTTCTCAAAATTACACTAGGGGTCCCCTATTTATTTAGTATCTTGGGTAGATAGCTAAATGAAAAAACGGGGGGGTTGTTGCTGGCCACAGCACAAGGGAAAGCAAAATTTTTGTGGCGGTTCATCGAAAACTATGCTGAGTTGACGAAAGGCTTTATGCACCTACTTAAGAATAGAGTTCTGTATTTGTGGGATGATCAAGCTCAATGATCATTTGATGCCTTGAAAAAGGTGCCTATATCAGCCCCACTCCTGAGCATTCCGAATTATGGCTTCGACTTTCTTCTATACTTGGCAGCCTCACCATCCTCTTTTGGAATGGTCTTGGTTCAAACTCATGATGACCAGAGTTAACATGTGATCTATTATGTACCAAAAGGCTTGGTTGTGATGAACTCAGATATTCACATGTGGAAAAGTTGTCATTGGCGGTTGTCTTTATTGTCAACCGATTCCGACGCTACATCCTGCTACTACAAACTATTGTCATCGCCTTGGAGAATCCCATGAGACATATTTTGTCTCGTTAAGTAATTGGAGAAAAATATTCGAAATGGATAGTGATCCTCGAACAATTTGATTTGGTTTTCACAGCTACCAAGGCGAAGAACTCTTTAGTATTTGCCGAACTTTTATCGAAGCTTCCCATTGTCAATCCTAATGAGATTTCTCATGATCCTCTTATGGATGAAGTTTTCTATCTTATTGATGCCATTGACCCTTGGTACAGTGACATTCTTATATACCTCCAAGCAAAATGGTTCTACCCCGAACTATCGATAGGTGACCATCATCGCATCTACCACCGAGAACGACACTATCTAGTGATTCACGATACATTATATTGTCATGATGTGGATACAATTCTTCGACATTGCCTCACTCATGAAGAGGCGAAATGTGTTTTAAATGATTTCCATGTTGGGGCATGTGGCAGTCATCTTTCTGACATATCTATTGCACAAAAAATCTTGTGTGCAGGATATTACTGGGCGACCTTTTTCAAATATTGTGTCAAGGTCATCTGGAAATGCCATAGTTGTCAAGTGTTCACAAAGAAAATGTGCGCTCCTTTGGCCCTACTATACCTGGTTATCTCTTTCAGCCCCTTTGGCAAATGGAGAATAGACTTCGTAACTCGCAATCCCATTTCCTCTGCTGGATACAACTATATCATAGTAGTTGTGGACTATTTCACAAAATGGGTCGAAGCCCTTCCCACCTACCGGGCTGATGGGGAAACCTCGACGCTATTCCTGTTTAATCAGGTTATTTGTCACTTCAATATACCCTGCATGATCATTATAGATTATGGGTCTCATTTCCAGAATCACATGATGTTTGACTTAACATTGTTGCTAGGTTTTCACTAAGATCAATCATCCTCCTACTACCCCAAAGCTAATGGTGAAGTAGAGGTCGTTAATGGTGTCTTGAAGACCATGATTCATAGCTTGGTAGGAAATCATAAAACCAATTGGCATCAAATGTTATATTCAGCGAAATGGGCATACCATACTTCAATAAACACTGCCAAAGGATTTACACCTTTTCAACTAGCTTACAACCTGGAAGCAGTTTTACCCATCAGCCCGGTATAGCAGGTGAACTCTTGCCCAACACTATTACCAAAGAAGAGCACCTGCTATACCTAAATCAACTGGATGAAACTCATCGATATGTTGAATTGGCACTCAAGGCTCACAAGCACCGAGTAAAAACCCAATATGATAGAAAGGTCAAGCCTTGGTCTTACCAAGAGGGAGATATTGTTTTTCTCTATGATAAAAAACATGACCTCTTGGGGGCAGGAATGCTTCAACCCTTATGGCTAGGTCCCTATGATGTCAAAAAATCCCTCTCAAAAGGGGCATATGAACTTTAGGACTGGGAAGGAGTCTAGCTCATCGAGCCCCAAAATGGGCTTTATTTGAAAAAGTATTATGCCTAGTGTTTCACTGGGCATGTGCTTTGTAATTTTATGTATTTATAAGCTTTTCTTTCTTTTTTTTGGTGTGATTGGATTGTTTTGGTATTTATTGGAATATTAGTCTCATACATCCTTCTCGCAATGCAGATGTCGTTGATACCCTTAGCATACATAGGATATGCAGATGGTGCCAGTCATCACACATGATGCATTACATCAGCTGCATGGGTCATCTATACACCCGAGTCATAACTATTTTGTTCAGGAGAAGTATTTCTGGGTACAGCCACCAACAATATTGTTGAGTACATGTCCATAATTTCACTTCTCACTGAAGCCTCATCAAGGGACATCCCTAATTTGGTGGTCAGGTTAGACTCTCAGCTAGTTGTTATGCAATTGACAAATTGTTATCACATTCGTAATCCAACCTTGTTACGTCGTTATTTAAGGGTACGACTCTTGGAGCATCAATTTGAAGTTATCGCATATGAACACGTTCCTAGGGAATTTAATATGGTTTCTAATTCATTAGCAAACTATGTGTTAGATTGGCATCTGTCTCATTCACTATAGAAGCATGCATGAAAAGTAAAAATTTAACAAAAACATTTACGCCATCAAATAGAAAAAATGTCTGTATCTATATCTATATATATATAGATATATCTATATATATATATATATATATATATATAATATAGATATATCTATATATATATAGATATAGATATATCTATATATCTATATATATATATTATTATATATAATTTAATATATATATATATATATATATATTATATATATATATATATATATATATATAAGCTAGTCTTTTACATAGAAATATTCCAAAACACCTGACAAAAACACCTGCTCCAACACCTGCCAAAACCCCTGTTAAAAAGAGCCTACTACTCCTAAATTGCTAGAACCGCTCTAGCTATCCTCCGAAGGGGAACCAGAAACCGCTCAGGTACACTGACTGTGTGCCGCTGCATATGAGCGGGAATCTCCCTCATAGGAGGGGGGGGGGCACCCATGCTCAATCCCTCCAGGTTCCTCAGAACCTCGTGAAGACTATTGGTATCAGTCCCCCAGTAGGTAGTTTGCCTCCTCATCATATAAGGTGGGGTTCACCTGTAGGTGGTAATGGTGCCACATCTGGGTTGACCATATAGCTTCATGTCAGTACTTTTTCACCAATAAAAACATCACATAAACATTCAAAAGCTAAAAAATACTTGAACTACTTTCAAAAATCATTCTCACCTTGAGGACCTCAATTGGTCCTGGGCGGCAAAATCAAGTCAAGGTCGCCAATGAATTCCATGCCCTCATAAGCATAGTCATCAATCATCACGATCTGTCCATGAAGCCACTGGAAGAAATCTTCCTCAAAAAAATGTCGGATCAGTCCTCCTCTTGTGCGAGGATCAAGTGATGACCATCACCCCTGTCTCGGCTCCCTCGAATCAAAAGGACCTAAGCCCACCCTTGGGTGCATAACAAGTACCCTCTCAAGAATGAATTAGACTCTGAGAGTACCATACCCACAACTTTGTTGGGTTCCAGTCTTGAATGCGGTTAACTTTGCCTTCAACTGGCGAACCACTACTTCACAACAATTGAACATTTGTGGCTAGACATAGTCAACTACAAGCAAAAGTTGGGCCTTTGTCGCAATGTGGGGACTCTTTGACCCCACGAACCACACAATCAACCATAAAATGACCCTCATAGACCTAGACCTTATCCTCTCTATGGGGACCCTGTTGCTGACAAGTCCACTCTCAGGGATGCAGTAGCATTGCACCAGATCCAGGGTAGATCGTGGATCAGGCATGCCCCCAGTGAGGTTTACATGTGTCCCACGTCACAAAAACCAGTTAAAAATTATATGTCATCACAGTCAATAGCCAGCTCATGATTTACAATCTTGAACACTTTCTTGCGTTCATCCTAGCACCGAATAATGCATCTCAATAAATCCTCCTGCCCTTTCATTAGCTCTAACTTTGCATACTTCAATAAACCACAATAGCACAAAGAAAGTATGCATGCTAGATTGTTTCGCATCAGCAATTCCTGGCTATCATGGACCCATTCTCTCCATAAGCTAGTCATTATGACCTGAAACCTATGCAAAATAACCCAAAAATCAGTCAGAATGGGGCAATACAACTTTAGGAATCATTTCATGAGGTTTTAAACTACACCCTCAAGCTCTAATACTCCCCCCAGTGGTACACACGGAGGATTAATGCCCTCCAGTAGGTCGTATAGGTTGTTTAACGCTCCCTACAGGCTAGCTAGAGGACATTAGTGTGCAAATACTTCTTTAAGGCACCTTAGATCTAAAAAAATCCACCCCAAAAAATGATAAGAAAGCTTCAGAAGTGCATAGATAAAGGTTTTGCCCTCTACCTGGGACTAGCGGCATGTCCAATGGTTGGCCAGATCTCCTGTAATGATCTGGAGAAAATCTGCTTTTCTTTGGCTCCAAAACGCTTTCACAGTTCTCAAATAGTGAAAATGGTGATTGTGAAAGCTTGAAGAACTTCCTTATATTTATTTTTGGAGACATGATTTTTTCAAATCATTAATGAGGAAGTAGTCCATTCCCCATGATTTTTTATCATGCATGAACCCATATGGATAAGAATTGTTGTTTTTTTATACTTTTTTTCGCTTTTGATGAAAGTACCCTCAAGAATGAAAATTAGTAAAGCACTGCATGCAATTCTCGATGAGCACTTTTCTTTTATGGGATATTTTCTCTCTCTCAAAAAACTGAAATGTCCCTGAGTTTGTCATCATTAAACTCATTAAACATATATGACAACAGTCCGAGCAACTCTTTTTCGCTCTTTTTCTACCTCATTAAACTGAAAAAGATCATTAGAGAATTATTTTTAGGCACTTTTTTCTCGCTCACAAAACTCAAAAAATCCCGAGTGTTTTCTTTAGGCCCATTAAAATTTTATAAATATGACCCAAGCATTCTTTTAGGTACTTTTCTCGCTCGTTAAACTAAAAAATCCAAATTTTTTGTCACTGGGCTTGTAAAAAATCTACGGCAGCAACCAAAGCACTTGCTTTTTTGGGACCATGTGTCGCTCTTAAATCAAAAAAATCCCCACGTTTTTCCCCTTCCTCGGGCTCATTAAATGTACAAGAGAATGAGAAGTTATTTTACCTCTTTTTCCTTGCTCAATAAACTAGAAAAGATACCTTGAGTTTTCTTCATTTGACTCATTAAAATTTGATGAAGGTATTGAGTTTTTCATTGCGTGACTCATTAAAAATTCATGATGAAAAACAAGTTTAGTCCATCTCCTCGTACTTGTAACAAAATGAGGTCATCATTTATTGAACATAGGTTTCTATTTATCCAGATTCAATAAATTAACTTACGGAAAGGTAACCAATCCGGGTATACTATTAAGTTTTTGTCACACTCGGTTAACAACTATGAAAAAGGGACCACCTTGGAGTCATTCTTTACAATCTTTTCAAACCCTCTAAATATGAAAAGACCATCAACTTGTCTCGTCTGGACTCATTAAATTAAACAGACAAGATATAGAGTCACTCTTTTCACAGTCCTTTTAAGACTCTTAAAATATGAAAAGATCGACGAGTTTGCCTATCTAGACTCATTAAACTAATCAGATAGGGAATAGAGTCACTCTTTTTGTGGTCCTTTTCAGACTATTAAAATATGCAAATATCGACAAGTTTACTTGTTTGGACTCACTAAACTAATCAGATAGGGAAAGTAGACAATACAACTGCATGCAGTATTAGAAAGCATGGTTTGGATGTAGTCGTTCCCTTGAACATGGTACTCCCTCAAATAAACCTTCCTTGTGACGTCTTCTCAATATGAATCCTACCATCCTATGAGTTTAGTGTAAATACCCCAATGTTCTTGCGTCTTTGTATCTTAACACTCTTTGGTGTTCATGAGTCTAGTGTTGCATGGTTAAAACTATTTTCGTGCCTTCTATTGTTCAAGGGTTAACCTTTTGTTTCCTCCATCAACCCATCAAGCATATGCTTTCATCATGTCGTCTGTCGTTTAGACCCAATGCTCAAAGATTCGTAAAAAAACAAATCATTCTTATCCCATTTCATGTCGATTGATGTAGGACACATTATTTCCTACCTTTTGACAGGTCTCGTCCTATCGAGTTCAACACTCTATCTAGGAAGACAACCTAGAAACACATTCAATGCCTTGGTACTTGTAGATATTAGTGGCAAGTTGCCTTGTGTTTGATCAGGCGTTCTCATTATTGGCTCCTGGTTAAGCGATTCTACGAGTGTTTGATGACAAGAACATTCTTCACACTTGCTAGATTGTATTGTGCATATTGGAAACCATCACCATTATTGGTGACCTTCCTTGCGTCTATTAACGGTCTCCATTATTGACTAGTAATCAGGCGATTTCATGCATGTTCAACATCAATGCACATATTCACATGTATCGATCTATGCTATTCGATGAAGCAGAAATCAAGACCTTGGGCAGAGGCTTGCATCACTCAGTCTTGCTTCCTCTCCCAAGTTGAGTATATTTTTTTTAGAGACAACTCATTAGAGTGATCCTATTATGGCACTGGATCCTCATTGTGCTTATCAGTGGCCAACATCATCATATCTCTTTTATGAGAAAATCACTCTGACATAGCTACTAAGCATGGGAATGCCTGACTCAGGACATGATTTTAGTTGTTTTATATATATTTGTTGTATCAGGTTTCTTGTATTTCCCGAAGCTCCGATCCTCTATTTCTTTTTGTCGAAGAAGGAAAATTATAGTTAAGTAAAGTATTTTGGCCATCATCACAGACTCTGATCTCATACTTTAGGGGCATCTATTATACAACAAAATGACCCCCTCATCAACTCATAGGGGAAAGACATGATATCTGAAGTAAAGACCAAGATCACAAGCCTTGTCTCCACACTAACGCTGGCTAAACATTGACAACATCCTTTATAAAGCTTCTCTATAAGACTAAGGGAGCGTTAGTGACCCTACTAACTCTACTTATTGGTTTGAGGATAGCATTAGTGGATCTTAATGAGAATCTAGAGGTCAAAGGAACGAATTGACTCATAAATATCTCTATATTTCCTCCTAAATCTACTTAGAAAAGAAAGGAAACATTTCAAGTTCGACCTATTTGTGGGATTTCTAATCCTAATGAAGGAGGCAAATGGGAAGGAGCTCAAAATAATGGAAACATCATTGCTTTTACATTAAGAGACTCATGGAGGAACTTGGAAACCCCAACTTGATTGCTACATAAGCAAACCTAGGGAAATGGTGATAGAGGTCAGATCATTGAAAAGGATAACTTACTAGATTGTCGAGCATAGTCTCAAAACTAAGCATAAGAAGTTGGTAAGAAGGGAGAGAGAGAGATGAGCTGGAGGGGTAAGGGAAGGCTGATGCAACAGATGGTTGTAATCACTCTTCCGACATTAATATAGAACCTCAATTGTACTAGTTGGGTTGTGTTATATTCTTTCCATGACTAGCGCACGTAGTTAACCAGGGGGTTAGACGGGGTGTGGAGCCCCCCTTCAATGCACCAATTGTGTAGTGGGGGGGTGTCACAGGGGGTTTTGAGGCATACCCATAACCTCACTTTATGGGGTCTGGGGCAGCGCCCTGGAAAATTTTCGTTTTGGACCCTATGTTAGGTTGGGCGGACCCACCTATGGTTTTCTACGTGATTTTCACACATGTTTTTGGACACAAATGTTTTCGGTCCATGGTATTAGACACGATGGTTTTCGGTCCATGGTGTTGGATGCTTAAACATGTATAAATATGTATTATAAAATTGAAAGGGATATAATAAAAATCAAGCTGGTAGTCTCGGTTTTGCGATCCAAAGGAAAATCTCTGTGTATATGTGTTATGCTCTCGCATTTTTTATTTTCTATGATTTAGAATTCATATGTAGGTAATTTCTGTATGGGGTTAAAACCTACATTTGGTATCAGAGTTGTTTTGGCTTCAAGGGGATGCCCTTGTTGCTGAGGGGTTTCACTCAGGCCTGTGGTAGAACCTATTTAGTGGGAGATCTACGGGATCGATTCTAGTGGTGAAAGAAGATGACGAGTAGTGGAAAGATAGAGATCGAGAAATTTAATGGTCAGATTTTTTATTTGTGGAAACTCAAGATGGAGGATCTATTGGTGGATAATGATCAGTGGGTCACAGTAGATCTGGGTACAAAACCAATGGGAGTGTCTAATGAAGAATGGAAGAAGTTGGATTAGAAGGCAAAGATCATAATACGATTGTGTGTCTTAGATTCAGTATTGTTGAATGTATCAGGGGAAGCTATGGCAAATGCTTTGTGGGACAAGTTAGGGACTTTGTACCAATCTAAGTCTCTAGTGAATAAACTGTTCCTGCGGAAAAATATATATAACCTGAGGATGGAATATGGAGAGTCAGTGACAGAGCATATGAACACATTTAATATTTTGGTAAGTCAGTTAGCATTTGTTAATATTAAAATTTTAGGTGAAGATAAGTGCATCAGTTTGTTATGTTCTCTACCAGATTCGTGGGATAGTCTGGTTATTGCAATAGGTAGCAATGCAACTTCCTTGTAGTTTGATGAAATAGTGTCATCCTTGTTGACAGAGGAGATGAGATAGAAAAATGTGGAGAGCCAGAATGGTGATGCCTTGTCTGTACAAGGAAGGTCCCAGAACAGAAACAAAAATAAGTCATCGAGTGGGAGATGTAAATCTAGAGGGAGATCTAAATCTCCAGGAAAACCTATAAAGGTGGTGTGTTGGAAATTGTTGACACCTAGTCCTTGAAATTTTTGAAACCCTTGTGTCCTGCTATTGATGACATTGATGCACCACTTCTTTGTGTTTCTGTGGCTTTCCATATCCATTTTGAACCTCTGTTGCATGTAAAACCCCATGCCTCTCACATGAAACTCTACTGCATGTAAAAATTTGTAATGGTGTGGCTGCTAGGATTTGAGTGGCGTTGCCTAAGAGATCGAGCTGATTGGGAATGATGAGGAACACTTCTCCTTGTGAATGCTGTTTGGAACACCGTTTTGAACGCTGTTCTTGACACTGCTATTTGTGGCATTTGTTAAATGATGTATTGAGCGTGCGGGCTACTTGTTTATTAATTCCCCTCCAAATTGTTTATCTCTGTTGTTCATTATCTAGCTCTGCCATTTTAACCTGTCAATATTTACCGTTCAAAATCTAGCCAACGAGACAAAGCTCATCCAAAAGAGGTCGAGCTCCCGATGGAAGAAGCCCTACCGCTGCACGATCTTAAGATACGATGCACCACTGCTCCTCTCCCGTGGGAAATCATCATCTCTTCTATGACGGTTCAAATACAAAAGTGTTGGCTTCAATACAAAGCATCCTGAGGATTTTCATATGAGAAATTCTGCTTCTTCATTGCCATATGACCGCGTGCTTGTCCCCAACCTGGACATGGCAGACTTTGGTTATGGGAGCAATTAACACATGAAGCGCATTTTTGTTTTGAATGTTTTTGTATGGAAGTTTTCATTCGTAATTTTTAAAGCGGAATTCTTGCTAGAAAATGTCATTTTGCAAAGCATGAGAAGTTTGAAAAAAAATGTTAATAGACTAGTTTTAGCACAGTCAACAATTGAAAGTCAACTAGTAAAGTCTTATTTGAAAACAAACATTGTTTTTTTGGTATAACCACATGGGTATGGACAAAGGTATGACTTCATATATTTCTAAGAGGGTTTGTAACTTGTGATATTGAGAGTCCAAATACATTTGTACTACGTTCTTCGGCCTTTTAGTGGATGCAGTGCTTTATGTTGTGGTGGGTATTTTTTTGGACTTAGTGCAAATGAATGTGAATTGACATTAAAGTTTGTTTTCCATTCACATCAGAAGTATTTTTTTTTCCATTAAGAGTAAACATTTTGAGCAGAAGTTTTTTTTTTTTTTTGCTATAGTATGCATTCAATCATATCCATGGTGGGAACAGTTCTCACTGGTAAGGAGAACTATCCTGAATGGTCCGGGATGATGAAACACACCCTCATTTTCAATGGGTTGTGGAAAGGAGTGTGTGTCGGAGACGGAGACAATGAACCAATACAACCTGCCTTAGACAAAGAGCTCGTCATTTGGGAAAACAAGAACAACAAAGCTTATGCATTAACCACAACATCTGTAAATGAAGAGGTGAGTCGCCATATTTCGTCATATTCAACTGCCTTTGAAGCCTTACAAAAGTTGAAAGAACTCTATGACTCACATTCTGCAGTTGAAGTTGTTTAACTCATGATTAAACTCTTCACTCTTGAATTGGAAAATAATGATCCTCTTGCTCTTGCATCTGAAGTAAAGTCTATAATGCATGATATCAAATCTACTAAGGTTGAATTGGATATTCCTCTTATCGCTTTTCTCAAGGCACTTTATCCTACTTACTCCAATTATCTTGAGTCATTGCAAGCAAATGGAAATCTCAAAGATATAACCTTTGACTCTCCTGTGAAAATGTTTGTTGAAAGAGAGAAAGCTTTTGGAAGGAAGACAGCCCTTGAATATTTTAAAGAGGATGTGTGCCTTGCTCATAAATAAAAGCATCCTACTCAAGATTCTACAAGAGGAAGAGGTGGTAGAAGAGGAAGAGGAAGAGGTGGTAGAAGAGGAAGAGGAAGATATTTCAGACGTAGGGGGGGCAGACATTCTCAAGGAGAAAAGGCAGATTTGCACTGCATTCACTGCAAAATAAATGGATCACATGATTCCTCTACATGCAAGCTACCATGGGAAAAAATTGAGCAGAAAACGAACCAACAGAAAGGTAAAACTGATGATACAGACAAAGTTAAAGCACTTGAATCCGCTCACTATGTTGTGGCACAATGTAGCATTGGAGTAAATGAAGATTTATTTAATGCTTCACTTACTTCTTGGAAAAATGATTTGTTTCTTGATTCAGGAGCAACCTGCCACATGAATCACAGAAAAGATTTTTTTGAAGATTTCACAGACAATGTTCATGGAGCAGTATACTTTGCAGATCAATCAAAAATCAAGCCATCAAGGCTTGGCATAATCAAGCTTAAACTGCCTGGTCTTCCAGACTTTCTTCTGCATCATGTTCTATATCTTCCACAGCTCAAGAGAAACTTGTTGTCCTTGGTCCACATCCGCCAGCAAGGTCACTCCATTCATATGTTTTATGGCAAGCTTGAGGTAAGAAAAGTATCTGAGCACTCACTTGTCATGAGGGGAATAGAAGAAGAAAGGCTTATCAAGCTGCAAGGAACCTCTGCTCATGCACAACATTTCTCATACAATTCTCATCATGAAGAAGGTACACTTCCCTCAAGTTTATTATGGCATGCTAGATTTGGACATTTGAACTATGAAAGTCTCCACTTGTTGAAGAAAAATGGTGTTGCTAGTTTGCCTACAATTCCTAGGAAACTTAAGCAATGTGATGCTTGCATTCTAAGAAAGCAGAGCAAACAGTATTTTCATGATTCACATTCAAGAGCACATAGAAAAGTTGAACTCATTCATTCAGATTTATGTGGTCCAATGCTTGTTCCTTCTGCAAATGGAAATAAATATATCATGACATTTATTGATGACTACACCAGAATGTGTTGGGTGTATTTATTGATGAACAAACTGATGCTTTTCAAACATTCAAGAATTTTCATAAATGGATTGAAAATGATGCACAATCTCATATTGGGTCTATTCGCATTGATAATGGAAAAGAATACACATCAAATGAATCTGAAAACGATCTTCGCCAACATGGGATTGAACATCAAACAACTATGCCTTATAATCCCCAACAGAATGGTGTAGTTGAAAGAATGAATAGGACAATCTTAAATATTGTACGATCCATGTGCTTCTTCAAAAATGTAAAGATAATGTTTTGGGCTGATGTTGTTCTATGTTCTGCATATATAAAGAATAGATGTCCATCTAATGCTATAAGAAACAAGACTCCATATCAAATGTGGTATGGACATGTTCCTTTAGTAAAGCATCTTAGGGTCTTTGGTTCCACTTGTTATGCCTTGATACCAAAGGTACATAGAAACAAACTTGGTGCATAGAAACTCGTAAGTGTATCTTTCTGGGATATTCAAACACCTCCAAAGCATACCGTCTCTATGATGAAGTAAATAAAAAGTTTGTTCTATCTAGAGATGTAATTTTTCTTGAATCATCCAAAACTGACAATGTTGTTGAGCGGCAACTTGATTTCTTGGATAGATTCGCAAAAGAAAAATCATTTCAAGAATTTGATAATCAGATTCCACATCTTGAAGTGGGGATTCCTATACTAGATCAACATGTGGAATCTTCATGTGAAGAACACTCTCCCCCACATGAAACTCCAACAACGGATGATGCTTTAGGTGATGTAATTAATAGAATTGGGAGACTCAATATTAATTCAATCCCAACTCAATAAATGGAGTAGCCTGGACCATCTGGGAAAGGTCCCCCAAAGTGGCTGACAAAGACACTTGAAAGTGTACATCCTAATGAAGTTGGAAAAACAGGAACCAGAAATTCAAACTGACAAAATGGAGGTGATGTAGATGACTCTAATTCACCTGTTGATATGGATGTTTCTTATGATTGTGAGTTGAACTTGTCTACAGGTTTTGAACCAACTTCCTTCAAATAAGTTGCTTCTCATGATGAGTGGAAAGAAGTGATGCAAAAGAAGTATGATGCCCCCATAGAGAACGGAACTTGGAAGCTGGTTAATCCTCCATTAGGAACCAAACCAATTGGTTGCAAGTGGGTCTACAATAACAAGTATAAATCTAATGGCTCAATTGACAAGCACAAATCTAGGCTTGTGGCAAAAGGTTTTGCACAGAAGGAAAGGGTCGATTATGAGGAGACTTTTGCTCCCATAGCAAAATGGGCTACCATCTGGACACTCTTTGCACTAGCAGCTTAGAACGGTTGGAAAGTCCATCAAATGGATGTAAAAATTGCTTTCTTGAATGAAGATCTAAAAGAGAATGTTTTTATGTCCCAGCCTAAAGGATTTGCTATGAAAGGACATGAACATAAAGTATGCAAACTTGTGAAGTCCTTGTATGGCCTCAAACAAGCACTGCGAGCTTGCTATGAAAAACTAACTAAGCATCTTCTGAAACTCAATTTCAAACATTTTTATCTTGATGATGCAAATTTATTTGTAAAGAAAGTTGGCAGAATAGTTGTATATATTGTGGTATATGTAGATGATCTATTGATGATAGGGAATAATGAAATCTACATTGCATCCATAAATAAGGAATTGGGGAAAAGTTTTGAAATAACTGATTTGGGCTATGTTCATTACTATCTTCGTATTGGAGTAACCCAACATCCAAAGTCCATATTTCTTTCTCAAAAGAACACATTGGAGATCTTTTGAAAAGGTTTGGCATGAAAGAGTGCAATCCTCTTACTACTCCAACGGAACAAAACTTAAAGCTCACATCTATTGAAGGAAAAGAATTTGAGGATCCAACAAAGTATAGAGAGCTTGTAGGAAGTCTCAACTACCTAACTACTACCAGATCAGGCATTTTATTTGTTGTTGGAATCCTCTCTAGGTTTATGCAAAAGCTTTGTGAGGGACATTGGTCTGCTACAAAAAGAGTTTTAAGGTACTTGAAGGGAACTCAAGACTTTGGAATCAAGTATACATAGGTGGAAGACTTCATTTTGATTGGATACTCTGACTTAGACTTCGATGGAGACAAAGAAACTGGGGTATCAACTTCAAGATATGCTATGAGTCTTGGATCAGGAGTTGTCTCCTAGAGATCATGCAAACAATCAGTTCCAGCAGATTCCACAACAGAAGCAGAATATGTGGCAGCAGCTGAAGCAGCAAAAGAAATTGTGTGGCTCAGGAAAATTTTTGAATATTTGCAGGTAAAACAAATACAATCAACTCCACTCATGATTGAAAATACCTCTCTAATAAATTTGGAGAAGAAACCAAAGTTTCATGATCAAACGAAGCACATAAATACTAAATATCATATTCGACACCATGTTGAGGCGAAAACAATCCATCTCCGTCATTATTCCACAAATGACCAAATTGTAGACATCTTCACTAAAGCACTTGGAAGAGAAAAGCTTGAACGATTCAGAATGATGCTTGGACTCACCAACATCCCTTCAGATTAAGGGGGGGAATGTTGACACCT
>APFE031350583.1:133262-181673 GCA_000404065.3 Pinus taeda
GAAATGCGGAAAGGAAGGGCACTTTAGAAGGGAGTGTAAATCTAAAGCTCCTGATAAAGGAAAGGGATCTGATGATGCTCTTTCTGCAGAGGCGAAAACCACCTCAGATGAAGGTGGGGATGTGTACTTGGCTTCTTCAAGTACACATGTAGATCATGAGGCATGGTCTGACTCAGGTGCATCCTTTCACTTTACTCCCCATAGAGAGTGGTTCTGTGAGTATGAGAAATATGATGGTGGTGATGTCTTCTTGGGGGATGATAGGAAGACTAGAATCATTGGTCGCAAGAAAAGTAAAGCTGAAGTTGCAAGGTGGAAGGGTTAGAACACTTTCGAGTGTTCTACATATTCCTGCATTGGATAGAAATTTGATTTTTGTAAGCAAGTTGGATGATGCAGGTGTAAAAATAGTTTTCGAGAAGGATACCTACAAGATGGTTCGGGGAGCACTGGTATTGATGTGGGGAGTTTGGATTGGAACTCTTTACAAGATTCAAGGTAGCACTGTTGTTGATGGGTGCAACAGTTCCGTGATTCCTGAAAGTGGAGCAAAAAATATAGTGGTCTCTGGAGAGAAGACCATGCTATGGTGTCAAAGGCTTGGACATACTGAAGAGAAGGGCCTTTGAATACTTCATGGTAAAGGTATGGTAGAAGGTATGAGTAATAGCTCTCTGGATTTTGATTTCTATGAAATCTATGTATATGGGAAGCAAAATCAGGTGAGTTTCCTCTCTGGTGGTAAGAGGGTGAAACAGATATTAGAGCTTGTACACAGTGATGTATTTGGACCTATGAAGGTTCCATCACTCGGTAATTCTATGTACTATGTATCATTTATAGATGATTTCTCAAGGAATACATGGATATATTTCCTTAAGAAGAAATTTGAAGTCTTTGACAAGTTTAAAGAATTCAAGGCTCTAGTGGAAAACTAGATAGAGAAGAAGATAAAGGTGCTGAGGAAAGATAACGGTGGAGAGTTTTGCAGTAACGAATTTGAAGAATTTTGTAAGAAGTGTTGTATAGCACAGCAAAAGAATACTCCATATACACCTCAGAAAAATGGGGTTGCAGAAAGAATGAACAAGATGTTGATGGGAAGGGCAAGAAGCATGCTCAGTGGTGCCGGGTTAGGATAGGAATTCTGGACAGAGGCGGTGGAGATAGCATGTTACCTGGTCAACAGGTAATCCTCATCAGCATTGGAGCATAAAACCCGACAAGAGGTATGGACTGGTAAGAAGCCATCTCTTTCACATCTGAGTGTATTTGGATGTGATGCATATGTACATGTTCCAAAGGATAAATGAACCAAGTAGGATAGTAAATCTGAAAAGTGCATCTTTATTGGGTATAAGGATGGTTTAAAGGGTTATAAGCTTTGGAACCCAGTAACAAGGAAGGTTGTGTATAGCTGAGATGTGGTGTTCAGAGAGGTGAAATATGTTATTAAACATGAAGTCCAACGAAAGGAACCTGAGAAGATAGAGTTTGAGCTAAAGGAGGAAGAATCAGACTCCACAATAGAGTAGGATTTAGAAGATGAAGAACTACAAACTCCGAGTGTGAGAAGATCAGTTTGAGAAAGAAGGTAGCTAGAAAGGTATAGTCCATCCTCTTTTTGTTCAAATTTTTCTTTATCTATTACTGATGATGATCCCAGAACTGTGAAGGAAGCTATAGATTCAAAGGATGGAAAACTCTAGAAAGAAGCCATGGTTTATAAGATGGCATCTTTGCACAAAAATTAGGATTGGGATCTGGTGGAGTTGCCGGCTAGAAGGAAACCCATTGGCAGCAAATGGGTGTTCAAGAAGAAGACAAATGCAAAAGGAAAGGTGGAGAAATACAAAGCTTGGTTAGTAGAAAAAGGTTATTCACAGGTGTTGGGAATTGATTTTGGTGATATTTTCTCCTGTTGCCAATGTAACTTCTATTAGATTACTTTTATCTATTCTTGTTGCTTTTGATTTTGAGATAGAATAGATGGATATGAAGATAGTATTTCTTCATGGAGATCCGGAAGAGGAAATCTACATGAAGCAACCTGAAGGCTTTGTAGCGCAGGGTAAGAAAGAACTGGTATGCATGTTAAAGAAGTCTTTGTATGGGTTAAAACAGTCACCAAGGATGTGGTATTAGAAATTTGATACATTTATATGGGGACTTGGATTCACCAGAAGCAAAGTAGATCAATGTGTGTATTTTAAATTAATTGGTGACCGTGTTATTTATTTGGTCTTGTATGTGGATGATATATTGCTGGTTGGAAATGACAAAGAATTATCCAGGATTTGAAGACCCATTTGTCCTCCAAATTCGACATGAAAGATCTTGGTGCTGCAAACTATATTTTGGGCATGGAAATTAAAAGAGATTGGAAAAAGAGGAAGCTCTGGTTAAACCAAAGGAAGTATGTTGAAACAATACTGCAGAGGTTTAATATGTAGGATAGTAAATCGATGAAGGTTCCTATTCCTACAGGTTGGATGTTACCTGCTGAACAGTGTCCCAAGACACAAGAAGAGGAAGAGGACATGTCCCGTGTTCCATATGCACGTGCAGTCAGTAGCCTAATGTATGCAATGGTATATACTAGACCATACATTGCACACGCAGTGGGATTATTGAGCAGGTTTATGTCAAAACCAGGGAAGGAGCACTAGACAGCAGTGAAGCAGATTTTCTGGTATTTGTGTGGCACTAGTGATTATGGTTCGTGCTACCAAGGAAGACCATGATTGAACATAATGTTGGATATTCGTGGCTTTTTTGATGCAGACTGGACTGAAGATATCGATCAGAGAAGATCTACAAGTGGATATGTGTTTAACCTATTTAGAGGTGTTGTTAGTTGAATGAGTAAGAATTAATCTGTAGTGGCACTATCAACTACAGAGGCAGAATACATGGTAGCCACTCATACAAGCAAGGAAGCAGTTTGGTTGTAGAGATTGTGTTCAAGTATGGGGTTACTACAGGGAGCTATAAGGATAGACTGTTACAGCCAAAGAGCAATTTTCTTGGCAAAGAACCCCACATATCATTCAAAGATAAAGCACATTGATGTTCAATATCACTTTGCGAGGGATATGATAGAAGACAAAAAGGTGTTGCTAGTAAAGGTGGACACTTTGAAGAATACTACAGATGCATTGAAAAAATATATGAGCTATGAGAAGTTATCTTGGTGTAGAGAGACAATGGGTGTTTCAAGGCTGGAAAAATGACTAATCTCTCTTGTGGCCCCCTGTGGAAAGAAAACAACAATTGGGAGAATGTTTGGTTGTGTTATATTCTTTCCACGACTAGCCCACATAGTTAACCGAGGGGTTAGATGGGGGGCGAGCCCCCCTTCGGTGCACCGATTGTGTAGCGGAGGGGGGGCAATCATAGGGGGTTTGAGGCATACTCGTAACCCCACTTTATGGGGTCACTGGTAGGACCTCGGAAAATTTTGGTTTTGGACCCTATGTTAGGTTGGGCAGATCCACCTATGGTTTTGTGCTTGATTTTCACACACGTTTTTGGACGCGATGGTTTTCAATCCATGGTATTGGATGTTTTGGCATGTATAAATATGTATTATAACATTGAAAGGAATATATTGAAAAATCAAGTTGGTAGTCCCGGTTTTGGGATCCAGGGGAAAATATCTATGTATATGTTTTTTATGTGTTATGCTCTCACATTGTTTATTTTCTGTGTTTTAGAATTCGTATGCAGGTAATTTTTGTACGGTGTTAAAACCTACAGTACTGTCTACTCTATGGTGTCGGTACTATCATTCATTTAGATGTTTGTCCAATACCGTTTATCATGAGTAGCTTAGTTATGTGTAACTAGATGTCTTTTATATATTCATGTATTAGTTATCAAGGTTTTATGATGTCATTATGCTTGACTTGATCTAAAGCCGGCTCAGGGGACTTCCACCTAGCTGCATTGTGCTCTTCAAAAAATATACATGGAGGCTTGATGTAATCAATCTACTTCATTTTGATAGTTAGCTATTGTTTATGGATATGCATGTAACTTTTTGATAGCCGCAAATAATCTTACAGTTTGCCAAGGGTCCCGGGAAGACCCTTGATGGTATCTCCATTCTCCATACACTGAATTTTATCCTATAGCACCAAGTTTTCCAAAGAATCCACTACAGACCTTCTCACTATCGGCAAATATTTTTTTGAAGAATGGTTCACACACATCAGGACTTTTGGTAGTCTAGCAGACCCACATGTCCTCCCTTTGTATGTCTCTGATAAATTGTTAGCAAGAGAAATATCCCACGAGACCATGGGGAAAGGCTTGACCAATGTCCTAAAAGAAACAAGGAAGTTATTATGGCCATACTTTCCTATTAGGTGCAGTTCCTCTTCATTAGAAAATTTTAACCATGCAATAAAAGAGTCAATAAGCCTTAAAATCCTCAGGCTCCATACTTTTCCCAAAAGGCAATTTGATCTAGATAAGATAGCATATAACATCACAACTATAGTAAAAATAAAGCCTTATAACCATGAGGCTAATGATTTCGAAGAACTTTTATAGTCAGCTCAATCCTTCGAACAATCATTCAAATGGGCAAGGAAAAATTTGAGTCCTATAGATTTTGAAAGCTTTTAGGAGTTCAGAAACAAAAGGCTTGTGGTAATCCCACTATATTTATTAAAAATCCAGGACAAGCCTACTCCTAGTGTGGTTGTCAACAATGATGGACTGGATTCTCGCATAGAGTCTCAAGTAGATATAGGGAAAGCACTAGATAAAGGGAAGGCCCAAGACACCATGAATACAATAGAATCCAACAAGAAGTTAGCCGAAAAGTAGGGTATGAGCACCCCACCTAAAGATATCGGTTCAAAGATCAAAAGTAGTAGTTTGGAGCAGGAATGGGATCAATTCAATAAGAAACTGCAAGACACTCCCAACACAACAGATGCCCAGGAAACTATGGAATATAAAACTCCTCTACATGTTTAGAAAAATACAAAGTCTAAACCAATAGATGAGCAAGCGAAAACGTCTCAGCAGACTGAAATGATAAATCATTCCCACTCTGCCCACATTGGAAATTGTCTTAAAGGTGACCTAAATCCCTCCTCTTGATTTGTTCTACAGCCCATTGCATGAGGCTATAGTAAAGATACAAAGGAAACAGAGAAGGATAGAAACACCCGAGCTCCCACCTGGGAATGAGCCGATGGACATGTTTGGAAGGACATCCCTTCCAATCGAGCTAAAAACTTGACTAGATTTTCATAGTTTACAGGAGCGTATGCAGCTTTCACCATGGACAAAGCTACCGAGATATATGTTTTGTTAAAGGAAAAGGAAGAGAAGATTTCACAGATCGAGCAGCAGCTCTAAATAGAAAATGCAAGTGTGAACAGGTAGGCAGTTGAGAAGCTGGTACAATTGGAATAGAGCATGGAGGTGCTGAAGATAAACCACAAAACAGACATATCAGCCAAAGGGTGCAACTCTAAGACTTGCATCAAGCCATGGAAATATATAAGGATGTTCCTACTGTCGAGGAATTCATCAAATAGGTGCAAGAGATAAATTCCCTCTTATTAAAATAGCAAGAACAATTTTTCCAAAAGATTTCACATATCACTCTTTATCTGATCACTAGTGACCAGCTAACAGATAAATTGATTAACCAGAGAACTGATTTTACTGATCTAAACACAAGAATCTCAGATTTCATCGAATGGAATGAAATAGAAGAAGGAAGGAAAGATAATCTGCCTGAGCTCGAGGAGACACACAAAGACATTCTTTTCATAGATTGGGATGCAAGGATCAAACAAGTTGAACTAGTAGTGGCAAGAGCGATTGGGGTGTCAAAGAACATAGTAAAGGTGGTAAACCACACTTTGTTTTCCACCAACCTAGTGAAAGAAGGCAACCCGAAAGAACTACATGATCTAAATTAATTGCATAACAAATGGAAAGAAAGAGTGGAAACTCAAAGGGAAGAAATTGAAAAGTTAGCAAAGACTGATTGGGAGTCATATTGGCAATACCTCATCAAGCTACACAATAAAATCATGACCCTTAACTTCTCAGTCCATTCAACTCAACAGATAATGCCACCTCTCATACATGCAATTTTTGTAGGATAGGTCAAAACATAGTTTGGGGCACCTCCTCAAGTCAAACTAATGGCCGATATATGTGATTTGAAAGATAAGGTGGCAGAGAAAAAATCATCATCATATCCTCTTCTCATGAAGTCACTTTTTATTTTTATAGTTAGTTAACTAATTAGGAGGATGGTTGTTTGAAACCTCCTCAACTTTTGTATAATCTACTTTTGAACATTAGTTAGAATAGTATCTATACCCTTCTCATGCATTTAGAGAAGGGTCCAGAATTTTAGAATAATTCACTATTCTAAGTTTGTGAATGCTTTGGTGAAGTTATGGAACATGATCATTTCTTTGAAATATCAAACTACTTTGCTTTGTTGATGCACTTTTGTATACTTGGAAGATAATTTGATTTGAACAAAGGAGTTGATCTATGTCATTAGTCAAATGAGAAAAACTTCACATATATGGTACTTCTATCTTGTATGATTAATCCTCTTTCTATTTAATTAGTGACAACACTTCATTTACATGAATTGTATATGAGATATGTTCTTTCTGTTAAGAATTAATTGCACTATCATATGATGCCTAAGTGAGATTGTTTATTTTCATATATAAATCATCACATATGTGATATAGTTTATAGATTTCTTTGACTAACTATGTAGTCAAAGAAATTATCTTTACACGTTATGATCTCTATTTTATACGTGATTGATCTTTATTATCACATGTCAAGCAGATATCTTTGTAGATCGCATATTATACAGAAATACCCAGGTTTATATTAGACTAAGTTAGCTAGAGATTTGCATGATAGAATAGGTCATTTAAGTTATCTTTATTCTATAGAAATCACTCATAAACCACCCACTCTCATTTTAAAACTCATACTGGGAAATGGGTCCCATTATCCCTAGTCAAAGCCAACACTTTAAACGAAAAAGGAGTTGACTTAAGGTCCGGACCGGGTGGTTATCCCCATGTTGGAGCAACAAAAATCAAAGGCCTCAACATTTTGGTGCTAGAAGGAGGGCATTTGACTATGAATGGAATATAAATCTAAAGATCATTCGAAAAACATTCATAAGAGTCAAAACCCCTCTAAAAATTCTACACCTTCTAGACCTCATTCAAAATCTCTGGTTCAAAAATATGAAGTTGTAGAAACATTTCCTTTGTCTCATGAAGTAGTAAGGCAACCACCTTCTCCAGATTACACTCCCGAGTCTCCCTAAGTCCATTCTTTGATACAGAAATTGGAACAGATATCCATTTATGCTGAGAAACCAGAGAGGCCCAAAGCTTTTGAAGAAAGTGTTACTTCCTTATTACGAGAAACTGGTGTATTAATGAGATTGCAAAGTGAAAAGCTTGGATTAAATCCCTTTGAGTTTCCCATCCCTCCACAATGTAGGAAAGTTATCATATCAATATCTGAATCAGATACCAGTGAGATCACATAACCTTTCCATCCATTCACTTCTCCATTCGCTTCTACCCAATGCAATTCTTCCCAACTATCCACTTCTCCAATTAGTACTACTACTAGTAGTACTAACCTGGTAGTAAGTTCTATGCCATCTATACCTATTTCTGGACTGGCATTCTGATCTTCCCAGTCTGTGATTCAAACTATGGCCAATCAACCCGCTCAACCTTGGACAAATCCTGGTGCTGTTTTGGTTGCTAATCCAAATGCTCTCCCAAAAACCCACAAAAATGGTTACCTAAGTACAATCCTGATGATGGTCTTCCTACTAAAGAACATCTAAATAACTTTATGTTAGCTATGAATATTAATGGAGTTTCACATGAAGATGTTGTAATTTGACTGTTTCCTTATACCTTCCAAGGATCTGCTAGACCTTGGTATATTCCCCTTCCAGCAGGATCAATAAAAAACTGGGATACTTTTCAAGAAGTATTTCTTGCAAAATTTGTTGACGACAAGACCATAGCATCCTTCATCAATGATATTTATAACTTAAAAGAAAATTCAAATGAAAGGATCAAAGACTTCAACTCCATATTTAACAGGTTACTAAACAAAATCCTAGCTACCTCAAAACCTTTAGTAGATTTACAAATAGAATGGTACATATCCTCCCTTCTTTCTAATATTGCAATTTTTATAGATAGAGATAATAAGGCTACCCTTGTTGAAAACATGAAAGAATCCCTATCTGTAGAAATAAGAATAATAGATTTAGAAAATAGATCACAGACAGATGAAAGGAAGTCAAAGATAGTAAAATTTAAAGATGATTCAAAAAAGAAAACTTCAAAGGACCTTTTCGATCTTGAATGCCTTCAGAAAGTGTTAAAAGCCATGTCCAATGAAATGGTCTAAATCAAGAAGCAGGTCGTAGAATCGTCTATTCCCAAGAAACATTTTCACTCATCTAAACGCAACCCTTCCTCTGCACCACAACCACTGAAGCCAAAGAGGAAGCCAAAATGGAAGAAGAAGTTGAATTAAATGGAATGTGGTGTTTCATTCTACCAACTGGAGAAGAAGCACAAGCTATGCTAGTAACTACAAGAAGTAAAAACTTTCCTGATATGTCTATAACAAATCAGAAACAGAAAATTGTTACTCCTGTAAAGGAGAAAAAAGTAAGAAGTCTAAGACTAGTTAAACTAATCCTATTCCAATAGATCCTCCAGATGCATCCAAAACATTGGTAATATCACATAGAGTGCAATATAACATAGTCGAAGATATGAGAAAGACGATAGCAAAACTTTCATTACACAAACTCACTAAACTCAAACAACAACAAAAAAATCTATTAAGGCAGTTAAAAGAAGTTCTTGTATCTCCTTTACCATCTATTGTAGTTAATAAAGCTGCCGAAGATATGGGAAAACCTCCCTCATCTTCAAACAAAGTACTTTAGATTTAGTCCTTATAGGTGATAGGTCTATTTCTCATACACCTCGATTCCTCCTTACTTTTTATTTTTAGAGTTAGTTAACTAGTTAGGAGGAAGGTTGTTTGAAACCTCCTCAAATTTCTGTATAATCTATTTTTGAACATCAGTTAGAATAGTATTTATACCCTTCTCATGCATTTAGAGAAGGAATTTTATCAAAAACATTTGCAAAGAATGCACTATTATAAGTTTGTGAATGCTTTGGTGAAATTATGGAACATGATCGTTTCTTTTAAATATCAGACTACTTTCCTTTGTTGATGCACTTTTGTATACATGGAAGATAATTTGATATGAAGAAAGGAGTTGATCTATCTCATTAGTCAAATGAGAAGAACCTCACATATATGGTACTTCTATCTTGTATGATTAGTCATGTTTCTGTTTAATTAGTGACAACACTTCATTTTCATGAATTGTATATGAGATATGTTCTTTATGTTAAGCATTAATTTCACTATTGTATGATGGCTAACTGAGATTGTTAATTTTCATATGTAGATCATCCCATATGCAATATATTTTATACATTTCTTTGACTAACTATTTAGTCAAAGAAATTATCATTACACGTTATCATCTCGCTTTTATACATGATTGATCTTTATTATCACATGTCAAGCAAATATCATTGTAGATCGCATATTATACAAAAATACCTGGGTTTATATTAGATTAGGTTGGATAGAGATTTTCATGATAGAATATGTCATTTAAGCTATAATTATTCTATTGCAATCATGCATAAACCACCCACTCTAATTTTAAAACCCATACTAGGAAATTGGTCCCATTATCCCTAGTTGGAGCCACCACTTTAAACGAAAAAGGAGTTGTTTTAAGGTCCGAACAGGGTGGTTATCCCTAATGTTCGAGCATCATAAATATGAGGCCTCAACACCTTGTAAATTTGATACACCAGACACAAAATTCGAGGAGATTACCTGCACGTACTTCTCGATTCACCGAGAGGTATTCTGCAGTTCACGGTTACCTAGTAATTTTGCCTAGATTATCCTGAGTAGTCATTTTGGTATTTTTGACTCTTTAAATTTAAAATATCATCAAGAACTTATCCTTTCAATTTCATTAACTCTGAAAGTGATTAGAGTCACCTTTCTCCCTTTTCTTGACTCTTAAAATATGGAAAGGCAAAGTTTTCTTTTAGTGTCTTAGAATTAACTACCCACGAAATATTCCTGGTTAAAGTTATCTTCCTTAGTGATTCTTTAGGTTCATTTTCAATGGCAACATTTCTAGATTCTACAAGTCAAGAGTTCCCCTCAGATGGGAGTCCTTGTCCTTTTCCTTCTTTTGGAAACATTGGTGATATTTATATGGCAACGTTGTCTCTCCCAGGGTTAACCATTGGTTTACCTATCTAGTTATTTTTGACCTTGGGGGTCCTGAGTGTCCCAACTTTTGCCCAACCATCTCCTTTTTTTGAACCAAATCACGTTAATTCTAAGGTTGGCCTCTCATCTTCTTCCCCTATTTCTTCACCCTCCTCTTCTACTTCACCTGGTGAAAGTTTGAAATCTAGTAATGAGGAGGATAGGAAGAAGAAGAAGAAGAAGAAGTCAAATAAGTGAGAGGTAAATTGTCTGGTTGTTACTCCAAATTCACCTACCATAGAAAAACCTTCCTATCCTCCACGGAATGTCAGATCCTCGTGCAATCTGTGTAACGATGACTATCTTCTTTGAGACTGTCCTGGCATTCCTAGAGTCTTAGAGGTGTGGTCTCAAGACCTGAATCAACTATCCATGTCGACCTCTGGAGATCATGTCAATGCTACACCTTCAACTGATGATGGTAAGAATAAGGAATTGTAGGTTGTGTGAAGGGAAGAATCTTGTTCAACTCTGGCCTGTTATGCATAAAGCTTCCAAAATTTCGGAAAACCTTACAACTCATGAAACCCAACTTCCTATTGGTTATCAAAGGCTTTCTTCTAACCCTCTCCTAGTTGGTAAAGATATTGAATTTGATTCATCTCTTGCCCATCTTGCTCTTCGTGTGCATGACTCTGTTGTGTTCATTTCCATCCAACCATTAGTCAAAAAGAGTGTCAACATGGCTTTGCCTTCAGTTGTTCACTCTATTCCTGAAGAGAGTGATGATTGTATTTCTCATGTTCTTCTCATCTCCTCAGATTCCCATGAAATGAAGAATGACCCTCCTATCCCAATTTTTCAAGAGAGTCCTTCTCCTATTCCTGTAGAATGTGGGTAAATCATATGATACCCCCACCAAGTAGTTTTGTCATTTCTTTTGATTGGAGTCAATTAACTATTTTCTACCTCCCATCTTATGTGCCTTTCCATATCATAGTACAAGCCTATTATGTGGTAGTACCTAGAACTATATTAGATGAAGCCATGTTTGTTAGCATCATGTCTTCTACTACTTGGCAAGCTTTGGTTTCCCCGCAGCTTGTTCCTGTTACCCAGAATCTGTTGGCTTTCAACGAAGGAACCAGTTATCCCTTAGGGATCCTTCTGAAATTCCCTATTACTTTTGGAGGAAAGACCATCTATATAGACGTGATGGTACTCCAAGGTCCCTTAGATTTCAATCTTTTCCTTGGACACAGCTATGTTTATGTTATGGGAGTTCTTGTTTCTTCACCTTTTCATGTGGTTTGTTTTCGACGCGAAGGAGGAATCATGACCATTGATCAATTGTCATTCATTGGTCACCAGATGCCTCCTATACAACCATCGTCCCCTATTAGTTCTCATTTTCAAGCAGCATCATCCCTACCATAGGTCAATTATGTGGCTACTTGTTCTGCCACCACATCTGTTGATGATAATTCAAATGGCATGGTACATTATGTATTGGGGGCATTGGGACCTAATCTATCATTTGTATCAGTTGACATGTGTTCCTCCCAAATCGTAGTTCTCTCATCTAGTGGCCACCTCTTGGGGGCCATGTTCTCGTATGGTCCATGATCAACTGTTACAAGGATATTTCTTTTTCCATATCAACCTCGTTAAAACATTAAAAAACATGCAAGGATAGTTTTCTCCTGTATCAACCTCATTAAAAAATGGAATAGATTTCAAGGATAGTTAGTTCCTGGTCTTGTGTCAGCCTCGTTAAAAAACGTAACAAGGTGTCAAAACATGGTTCCTGGTCTTGTGTCAAGCTCCTTAGAAAATGAAACAGGGAGGCTTGAGGATAGTTCTTTTATTGTGTCAACCTCATTAAAAAATCAAGAAACTTCCTTTTCCAAATCGAGTCTTTGATTAATATCTCATAAGATCCCAGTTGAGCCTTTCCTGGATCTTGAAAGTGAACCTTCATTCCATCCACCTAGTTGAATGATGTGGATCATGGGGGTCATTTACCTCGAATTGAGTCATTATGTTGGGGGCATGCAAACTGTAACTCAAGCATAGTTTTTTGTTTCAATCTTGTGTAAAGATGAAACCAAAATCAAGCATAGTTTTTCATTTCAAGCTTATGTAAACATGAAACTGAATTCAAGGAGAGTTTCCCATTGTTCAAGCTTGTCTAAAAATGAAGCCATGCCTAATTTACATCTTATGATTGCCGAATTTCAAGTCCTCTTTCCTTTTACTCCAAACCAAACACTACAAGCTTATTCTCCCTTCACACACAAACTAGAAGGCTAAGATTCTCAATACGGCTCTTAATATTTGCAGATTATTTCACCCCTTTCATTCGCTAGCTGAAGGTGTGAAATGTGGAGTTTATATAGCTCTGATGGAGGGGAAATGGATCCTCTTATGGCGGGAGAGGCCTTATCCCTTTTGGTTTGTTCCATTTTAGTAGGGGAAAGGAGCCTAAATAGACTCTCTTGGCTCTATCTTGCTCAACCATTTACCAGACTTCCATTCATGAAAGCTTCTAGAGCTGGAAGCTTCGACTCCATTTTTAAAAATTTTCCAAAATAGGGTCGGCATGGGTGATGAATGGCTCACTTGCGCCATTCGGTGCCAGTCCTAATTTTAACTGAACACTAGCTTTGTCATGAAAACTGGGTTTGAAGGAAGACTCTTGGGAAATGATGTAAGAGGGAAATGTTCTACATATGAAGAGGGATGTATGGACATGTTCTTCATGGCAAGGAAACATATGAGGGTCACTGTAGAGGTCCTCTAGGATCGAGGAATGGGGAGTACAGGGATAGTGACAAGATTTTGTGTAACAAATTCCCCCTAAAGCATGAAGGTCGAACAAGAGTGGGGTGAAATGATTTATGAGTAGATGCATGGACCCAGAGGCCACCATCAAAAAACCTGCAAGTAAGCATAGATACATATACATCATTTAAAACTATGAGACATGAATCGTGGTATGGGCATAGCCATCCAGAAAAAGATCATGTAAATGGATCCAAGTTATGGGCGCAACCATCCAATAAGAAGGATCATATCAAATCCAAGGTATGGTCACAACCATCCAATAATGAGAAGAATCACATGTAACAGACTCATGGTATGGTTGCAGCCATCCATATGAAAGAGATATGTATGTAAGCATGATCATGTCACATCACCCTACAACTTGGACTTGTGTAATTTGAGCCCAAGGTCTTACACTCCAACACGACCTGATCAAAGCACAATTTATAGCATGTGAATAGATGTGTTGATGTTGACATGCTAGAAAATCGCTTGATTACAAGTCAATGATATGAACTATTAACAAGTGTGAGAGAAACCACCCATAATTTCAATGGCTCTCAAGGTACTATCAATACAATTCACGAAACGTGAGTAATGAACTAAAGTCAAACCCTTGTGAAATCACTCGATCAAGGGCTAATGATGAGAACCCATCAACGAGTGCGAAAAACTTGCCATTGAGGAATGCAAGCCCTAAGGTACAGGGAGGGAGTTTCTAGATCAACTTCTTGGATAATGAGCTGAAGTCGACAGGAGGAGATCTATCAAAGGAAGCTCATAATGAATGCTTTATCATAGACACGAAATGGGAAACACAATGAATGAGAGTAATCCAAGATGGTGGCATATGATCAAACAATGTAAAGGTATGAAAAGTTCTCTTCAACATGTCGATGAGACGACTCCGGATTTTGCCAGCATTTGACATCATAGGATCAAAGGTCATGGTGATGTGGTAGAGATAATATAAGAGGTTTAAAATGGATAACCCAAAACCTAGTGAGGCAAGTGATAAAGTGAGGATGTCCCAAAACCCAACATGAATAGCAGATGAGTGTCAATGTTCAAGAGCGACATGCTGCCTCAATTGAAGAATATAACTGATGAAATACTTCCACTTTTCCCCCACCATTTTTGGCAGGTACCCCAATTATCTTTTTATTGCAAACATGAAGGGGATAGCGTATGCTTTCATTATAAGTCCATCCTTTGGATGAATCCAACCTACTAAGATTAATGAGCCCTAGGAAGGAGAGGCTCATGTCGTTCATGGCGGTGAATCTGATGTCGTTTAATCTCTTAACAAATTCGAAAAAGGTGAAACTCAATATCTTTTTCATGTTTAAAGCATTTGAAAAAAGACACAGACAAAAAAAAAGAAAAACTCCAAAAGGTCCCATTTTGTAAAGTTGTCCCTCGAGCCCTAAAAGGTAAAAAAACAATACTCAAGAGAACCTCCTAGCCATGTTTGACTAAGGTATTCCTTTTTCCTAAATAGTATATCCCAACTTGAAAAAGGGGTAAATGTGTACTAGGTAAATGACATTTTGCAACCTTTAACGAGTTCAAAACAACAAGAATTCAGCAATATTTTCATATTTTGAGAGTTAGAAAAGCGATCAAAGATGACTCCCTGTGTTTAATTTCTTTAACGAGTCTCAAAGGGAAAATTACTCGGCAATCTTTTCATTTTTTATGAGTCTGAAAAGGGCTTAAAGGTGACTCATCCTAGAGGAACGAGTGGTATAAAGGGTGGCAGCTAGTTCCAATTATGATGGAATGGCTCAAAACATATAATGGTCAAGTGACTAGCTAATAAGACCACTCATTGCAGTAGTTCCTCAGGAAAGGAAAAAAAAACAAGTGAAAGTGAATGATTGGCCAAAGAGATGGTAGAGATGGAATGAAAAACCAAGGCTCATCTAGCCGAAATTCACTGATAAAAACGACAATCACGAGATGTAAATTGGGCATGGATTCTTTTTTACACCAGCTTGAACCATGGGGAACTATGCTTGAATTTGTTTTCATGTTTACACAATCTTGAAATGAAAAACTATGCTTGAGTTTGGTTTCATTTTTACACAAGCTTGAAACAAAAAACTACGTTTGAGTTATAGATTGCATTCCCCCAACATAATGAATCAATCTGAGGTATATGTCTGCCAAGCTCTATTTTATTCAGCTAGGTGGAAGGAATGAAGGTTCACTTTCGAGATCCAGGAAAGACTCGACTAGGATTTTACGAAATCTTAATCAAAGACTCGATTTGGAAAAGGGAATTGCTTCATTTTTTAGTGAGGTTAACATAGTAAAAGAACTATCCTCAAGACTCCTTGTTTCATTTTCTAAGGAGCTTGACACAAGGCCAAGAACCATGCTCTAACACTTTGTTTCACTTTTTAATGGGGTTGACACAAGACCAGGAACTAACTATCCTCAAAATTTGTTTCATTTTTTAATAAGGTTGATACAGAAACAAAATATCCTCGCACGTTGTTTCATTTTTTGACGAGGTTGACACAGACAAAGAACTATCCTCATAATAGTTGATCATGGTCCATAGGAGAACATGGCCCCCAATATGTCCTCACTGGATGGGAGAAACACATGTCAACTGGTACAAATGACAGATTAGGTTCCAATGCCCCCAACACATAATGTACCATGGCATCTATGTGATCATCTGTAGATGTGGATAAGGAATGGGTAGCCACATAATTCACCTATGGTAGGGAGGGTACTTCTTGCAAACAAGAACTAATAGCATATGATGGTTGCATAGGAGGCACCTAGCGACCAATGAACGACAATTGGTCAATGGTCACGATTCTTCCTTCATGTGGAAAAGAAACCACAAGGAAAAGTGAAGAAACAAGAGCTCCCATGACATAAACATAGTCGCATCCAAGTAGAAGAATGAAATCTAAGGAAACATGGACTCCCATCACATCTATATAGATGGTCTTTCCTCCCAAAGTAATAGGGAACTTTTGAAGGATCGCTAAGGGTCGACTAGTTTTTCCTTCGAAAGCCAACAGATTTTGGGTGACAGGCACAAGCTGCGGGGAACCCAAAGCTTGCCAAGTAGTAGAAGACATGATGCTAACAAAAACACCTTCATCTAATATAGTGCCAAGTACTGTAGTGTTGTTTTAATCAACCTTAGTTTATTCAAAATGCAACATTAATTGTCAAGCCACGGTAGGTCTTGTTGTTTCAATGGAGTTCACATTGTCTATGCCAATACACTCCAGCCAAGAATAAGAAAGTGTAGAAAAGCTGTAAACGATGTCGTTGATCTAAATTTTTGGATCAAACCATGCATGTAGATACAAAAACACTCTATAGAATTAAATCACAACTCACAGGTATTGAAGTAAAGGCACACCACACAAGAACTAACATCTATTCCAGTTGGTTATTATTACTCTATTGTTTAACTATGTGTAATACCATAAAATAAATAGAAATATGAGTGAATGAAATCCACGATTTGTACAGAAACATCAAGAAACCATAAATCAATTATCTAAACTGAAATGTACACTACCTAATCACTGCAATCCCTGCCAAAGAGGAGGGCCCTTCCTCCTTAGCAGGGCATAGGAAGAACACAAAAAGTGATTAATGAATCAGTTGGAAAGTAATAGCATCACCATGCCAATTGATATTGAACAAGTTTAGGATTATAGAAACAGAGTAATGGTACTTTTATATATGTCATCCGCTAATACATAAAAAGTCGAGTCTTTTATAATTATTACAACCCAAAAGTTAGAAAGAAGATCAATCATGACAATCTCTCAATTCTCATGTTGGTCAAAAATAAAGAAACTACAACTTATTACTAAATAAATATACATCAGTTGAAATTTCGTGAGTCTTGTTGCTTCAAAAATAAACAATCCTACTACCGACAACTGTTATGTGCAATAGTACCCACATTTCCAGCTTCGGTGCTACAACATTAAGCGAATGGTGGGTCAGGATGATGCGGCATAACTAACGACAACACCATTGATGTGACGGTAGATTCACCTGAGGTGTAACATCATCCATTGTGTAACAACAATCTGTAGTAGCAACAACCTATAACAATAGCTAGTATATAGCAACGGTCTGTAACAACACTCAGGGTGTAACCACAAACCATTTCACCCATTCTTGTAGTTAATCCTTTATTCTTGTCTACTTCATAGCTTCATTTAGATGAGCCAATACTTGAAAAGGATGAACTTCCTAATATACTCCTTCAATGCTCTCCCAGATAGCCACAAAAGGGAATAAATCCTCGTATTTTGAGAAGAATCTTCAGCGAAAATCACATAGAGATATTTTTGTTGACGCGTTTCAAACCAACCAATGTGGTTCATCATTAGGACAAGTTGAATGAGCAGATCTTGCTATGAATTATAAATAGATAGGGCAGAATACCCAATGACCAAATTTCTAGACCAGGTAACGACTAAAATGACAACAGCTAGATTTGACTAGGAAACAACTAGTTTGACTATGATGAAGGGTATAAGCATTATTTATTCAAACAAGTTAATTCGGTTATTAATTTTCTTATTAAAAGAAACGTAAATGGACAATTTTATAATTATAAATATATATTAGAATAAGTGAGCTAATATACTATAATAAATCATAAAATAAAATAATTCCCAATATCAAAGTAATTATATATAAATACGAAAATAGAGTATTCTATAATATAATAGTTAATATATTTTAATAAATATAAGTTTAATTATATTTTAATTAAAATATAAGTTAAAGGACATATATTTATAAATATATCTTAATTTAAATTAAGTAAATTAATTAATTAATTAATTAGTTATCAAAGATATTATATAAATATTAGTTAGTTGTATGAGTTAAAAATAGAATAATCTATAAATAGTTAATTCTATTTTAAAATATATGCTAAAAGGACATATATTTATAACTATATATTAAAATAAATAATTAGTTTCATATTCATAACCGATATATAATATTAGAGAGATTCAAGTGTTACAAAAATATTACATTATTAATTAATAGTTTATTAAGGGTATAAATTAGTATATTAGTTTTAAATTAATTAATTATAAACTAAATTAATTTAATTTAATTAAATAATAATATGATTTTAATTTTAATTAATTACTCAAAGAGTTTAAATATATAAATATTAGAGATTCAAGTATTAGAAAAAATTACAATTATATAAAAAAATAAAAATAAAAATAAAAAATAGTTTACGTAAGGGAGAAAATGACTAGGAGGAGAGGGCTGGGACCCAACAACTATTGATCTTCTACCCATCGTCTCTATTGAGATTGTTCGGCCTTTTTTCAATCTCAAGGGCTTCCCTAAATTTCTGGTGATGGAATTGCGACACTCTAGCAATCACACTAGCTTCCTCGATGCAAACATGATGATTGGTTTTCTCCACATGCTCTGCTAAAGCGAAAGATTTGGTTCCCATATGCTTGAGGTCCGCTGCATGCTCACTAATCCTTTGGTTAATGGAGCGACTAGTCTCACCAATATAGAGGGTCCCACATGAACAAGGAGTAATATAAACACCTTTCATGTCCTTGGGGTCAACAGGATCCTCACAGATCTGAGGGACTTATGAATGGTGTTAAGAGGTCTGAAGGTTGCGGTGACATTATGCTTCTTAAGAATCTTCGCAATCCTATCTGTGGTCCCTTGAACAAACAGAAGATGGACACCGGGAATCCGTTCTTTAGGTTCTCTTCTGGTTGACGAATTCTTAGTTGCTTTGAGGAAAGCCTTTTGTGCCAAATTTCTGCTATAATCATTCTCAACAAAGACATTAAGGAGATGGGATTCCTCTTCCTCGAAGCTCTTTTCATTAGAGATCCTTAAGGCATGAGTTGCAAGGGTGTTGAGAACCCCCAACTTCTGGCCTGGGAAATGGTGGGAACTAACATGAAGATACTACTCCGTATGAGTTTCCTTGCGAAACACTCGGTGGGAGAGGGAACCATCCTTACTCTTAGAGATAAGAATATTAAGGAATGGGAGGCAACCATCGACTTCTTGTTCCTTATTGAACTTAATGGCCAAGGATTGACTACTAAGATGATCGAAGAAGAGATCTAACTCCTCTTGGCCATGAGACCAGATGACATTAGTGTCATCCACATGTCTCTTCCAAAGCTTAGGCAGGAGATGGGCTGAGCTTAGAGCCTTGGATTTAAAATCTTCCATAAAAAGATTTGCAACAACAGGGGATAGGGGTGAGCCCATGGAAACTCCATAGGTTTTCTCAAAGAACTCACCTTCAAAACTAAAAAAGGTTGAAGTGAGGCAAATCTCAACTAACCAAGTAGTATCAGGATCTGTTAGAGAGTTGATCACTTCCATGGCCTCATTGATAGGGATGCAAGTGTAGAGGGAAACAACATCAAAACTGACAAGAATGTCTCCAGAGTCCAACTTGATGTCCTTGAGCTCCTCAATAAGGGAAGCCGAGTCTTTAACGAAGGACCCTGTATGACCAACTAAGGGTTTAAGCTCCAAGGCAAGGAACTTAGCAAGAAGATAGGTTGGGCCTCCAATGGTGTTGACAATGGGCCTAAGGGGAGCTCCTTCCTTATGAATTTTAGGGAGCCCATAGATTCTAGGCATGATCAGATTGATGTTTTGATGTTGTTGCCTTGAAGCTTAAACCCTTAGTTAGTCATATGGGGTCCTTCTCAAGCTGGACTCAGGAGACATTCTTGTCAGTTTTGATGTCATTGCCTTGAAGCTTAAACCCTTAGTTGGTCATATGAGGTCCTTCTCAAGCTGGACTCTGGAGACATTCTTGTCAGTTTTGATGTTATTTCCCTCTACACTTGCATCCCTATAAATGAGCCCATGGAAGTGATCAACCATCTAACATACCCTGATATCGCTCGGTTAGTCGAGATCTACCTCACTTCGACCTTTTTCAGTTTTGAAGGTGAGTTCTTTGAGAAAACCTGTGGAGTTGCCATGGGCTCACCCTTATCCCTTGTTGTTGTAAATATTTTTATGGAAGATTTTGAATCCAAGGCTCTGAGCTCAGCCCATCTCCTGCCCAAGCTTTGGAAGAGATATGTGGATGACACTAATGTCATCTGGTCTCATGGCCAAGAGGAGTTAGATCTCTTCTTCAATCATCTCAATAGTCAATCCTCGGCCATTAAGTTCACTAAGGAACAAGAAGTCGATGGTTGCCTCCCGTTCCTTGATATTATTATCTCTAATAATAAGGATGGTTCCCTCTCCCACCGAGTGTTTCACAAGAAAACTCATACGGAGTAGTATATTCATGCTAGTTCCCACCATTTCCCAGCCCAGAAGTTGGGGGTTCTCAACACCCTTGCGACTTGTGCCTTAAGGATCTCTGATGAAAAGAGCTTCGAGGAGGAGAAGTCCCATCTCCTTCATGTATTTGTTTAGAATGGTTATAACAGACATTTGGGACAAACGGCTTTCCTCAAAGCAACTAAGAATTTGTTAACCAGAAGAGAACCTAAAGAATGGATTCCTGGTGTCCATCTTCCGTTTTTCAAGGGACCACAGATAGGATTGCGAGGATTCTTAAGAAGCATAATGTCCCCGCAACCTTTAGACCTCTTAACACCATTCATAAGTCCCTCAAATCTGTGAAGGATCCTATTGACCCCAAGGACATGAAAGGTGTTTATATTATTCCTTGTTCATGTGGGACCCCCTATATTGGTGAGACTGGTCACTCCATTAACCAAAGGATTAGTGAGCATGCAGCTGACCTCAAGCATATGGGAACCAAATATTCTACTTTAGTAGAGCATGTGGAGAAAACCAATCATCATGTCTGCATCAAGAAATCTAGTGTGATTGCTAGAGTGTCTCAAGTCCATCACTGAAAATTTAGGGAAGCCTTTGAGATTGAAAAAAGGCCGAACAATCTCAATACAGAGGATGGTTGGAAGACTAGTAGTTGTTGGGTCCCAGCCCTCTCCTCCTAGTCATTTTCTCCCTTAAGTAAACTATTTTTTTTTTTTTTAAATATTTTATTTTTCTAATACTTGAATTCTTTAATATTTATATATTTAAACTCTTTGAGTATTAATTAAATATTTTTTATTATTTTTGTTTAATTAAATTAAAATTAATTTTATTTTATAATTAATTATTTAAAACTAATATACTAAATTTATGCCCTTAATAAACTATAATTAATATTGTAATATTTTTCTAACACTCAAATTCTTAATATTTACTATGTTAGGAACTCTTTGACTATGAATATGAAACAAATTTTATTATTTAATATATATAGTTATTAAATATATGTCCTTTTAGCTTACATTTTAAAATATAATTAAACTATTTATAGATTACTCTATTTTTACGTTTATAACTAACTAATATTTATATAATATCTTTGATAGCTAATTAATTAATTAATTATTTACTTAATTTAATTAAGATATATTATAAATATATTTCCCTTTAAATTTATATTTATTTTAATAATAATTAACTATTTTATAGAAATACTCTATTTTAATATTTATATATAATTACTTTGATATTGGGAATTATTTTATTTTATGATTTACTTATTATAGTTTATTAACTCACTTATTCTAATATATATTTATAATTATAAAATTGTCCATTTACGTTTATTTTAATAAGAAAATTAATAACCGAATTAACTTATTTGAATAAATAATGTTTATACCCTTCATCATACTCAAACTAGTTGTTTCCCAGTCAAATCTAGTTGTTGTCATTTTAGCCGTTACCTGGTCTAGAAATTTGGTCATTGGATATTTTGCCCTATCTATTTATAATGCATAGCAAGATCTGCTGATTCAACTTGTCTTGATGATGAACCACACTAGTTGGTTCAAAATGCGTCGACAAAAATATCTCTATGTGATTTTTGTCGAAGATTCTTCTGAAAATTGATATGGATCACAAAAGTCTAAATTCAATAAAATCCTTGTATTATTTGGTAAAATATAGAAAAGTAGCATGACATTGAAATCGATTAAAAAGGTAAGAAAAAATAGAGTTTTGTCATATATGGGCATAGGCTTCGACGACAGAAAAGTCAAAATAGGGGAAGGAATGTGCAGAAAATAGGTAAAATACCACACCCATCATCTCCCCCCAACTGAAGCAACTACATGTCCCAATGCAAAATCTCAATTCCTTCTATTATGCCCCTAGTGGAAATCTGTGAAATTTTAGGCACTAGTAGTATCATCGCCAAAGCTCTTAATCCTTAATCGGTCATTAACTCATGTGGCCAGGATTCCTCTTCATAATCACAAAGCTGATAATCTGGTTGATACTCCTCCAATGGCAACTAGATGAAAGGGAGTTTGAAGCTAAGGCCAATCCAAAAGGCCCCTAGTGTCAGCACAATCTGAGCATATGCTAGCACCCATGTAACAGTAGCCACAAAGTTCTTGTATTCAATGGCATCTCCTGCTTGCAATTCTGCACTACAGACCTCACTGTGCTTGAGACATCTGACTAGCGCTTGACTCCTCGTGTTTGCAAACAATTTGAGGCAGATCCCCACGATTCTCCTTCTATAAATGGTCGATTGATCTCTAATTTCTAGATTTCTCAGGAACAATCTGATCTCTCGCCAGAGTTCGTAAGCCATTACTGGTTCAGCCTTGACCCACAATGTTGTCTTTTCCTCATTGGCCTTTGTTTTCTTGGCCAGTTGCCACTCAATTTGATTCCTCATAAATGAGAGGAATGCCCACAACTGCAAGTCTCCCATGAAAGAAATGACACTCACCACCATCCTCGTGCTCATATGTTCGCACATCATATTGTGCAAGAACAACTCTCATAACAAATTATGATCATCAAAATCACATGAACGGAAAATTTCCAAGAAACTCCATATTAAAGAACCCATATAGGACCTGTTCTCACAAACTGCCCTCAACTGGAATAAGTAGTAACATTCCCACATGAACATAGGGTATGACGGGGAAATCCGCCTACATGATAGCAGGTTTAGAGCAAGGCCATGGACTTTGGTCTTACCAAATGTCAAGTCGGAGACTTCCTAATGCAACTGATGCAGTTGTTCATCCTTTTTCTTCATAATTTTTTTATGCCTCCGTGCCTCCTCTTCTCTTTCCCATCCTTCTTTTAACCATTTTTCTCTCAGGGAATCCATCATTCTCTTTTGCGTCTTGAGTGCAATAACTCCCTCCTACAGAGAGAGTGCCAATTGGTTCTAGTTTTACAGCTTTGGCAATATCAACAATTTCTTGCAACCCCATCCTTCAACAGTGATCTAGGTAGATTTTGGTGGCCACCCAACTATCTCATTTAGACCCCCACAACTATCTCTTTCAGTTTTTCAGTTTCCATAAATGTAGCACAATTTACTATTTTTAGCAGTTTTTCAGGTCCTGAACTTCTAGAGCTGTTTTGAGGCCCTAAATGATGTTTTTTGGGAAATTTGGGAGTAACATGGGTCCATGGATTTATGTTTCTCTTCCCAAAGTTATATTGCTCGGATATATCTTTCTAACGAGCTATTGTATGTGTCAAACGGAGATCGAGTGCCAAAGTTACGACCATGGGAAGTTGATCTACCAACTTACCCAAAACAGGGCCCACAATTTGGCGTTTCATCTTCTAGGGTTAGGTTTTTGGATGTTAAGGGTTTTCCATTATTTCTCAACAATAATTAGGCCTTCAAGCCTCATTGTAACACAGTTCATAGGCATGTAGCCACCACATCTCTTCTCAAAGATAAGCTACCATCGCCCTAGCTGGTTTATTTCCATTTCTGGTTGTAAGCATATTTTAGTATCTTACATTAATGAAATGAAGTATTATTTCCACTGCATCTTTGTGTATATGATTATCTCTATATTTTTTTGTGTTCATGTTTAAATCTGGATCAGTGGTATCAAAGTGGTCTGCTTTTTCTCTGTTTTCTTTACATGTCCCCAATGAGGTCATGATATAAGGAGTTAGGGCTTGAACTGGTCGAACCTTTGCAAGACCAGCCTCACAAATCCGATGGCCTCCCACGGTGGATGAGAAGAAAGATGAGAGGGTAGGAGATCCTATCAAAATATTGCTCGAAGAAGCCCTCAAGCGAGAAAGGAATGCGATGATGGATAGCTTTGCACAGATCCTTCAGCGACTACCCAGAGGCGACGCATTGGCTTCCAACAGCTACTCTGGAAATGCCACAATGTTTAAGGTACAAGTTAATTCTGAAATCCCCATCTTCGAGGGTAAAATAGATTTAGATGTTGTAGATAAATGGTTAAATCTACTAGATGGGTATTTTTCTGTTAATGAATTTTTGAGTCGGGAAAAGATTGTTTTCACTCTTCTCAAACTAGCTCCCAATGTCAAGAACTAGTGGGAAAACTACTGGGAGTACAAGAATGAAAGTACAAGCTCATTATTTTCATCCACACCCACTTGGGATTCATTCAAGGATGCCATCAAGGAGTAGTACTACCATGTCAAAAGTATGGGGACAAATACATCAAATGGACCACACTGCGGCAGGGAAGGGACCAAGATGTGTTAGAGTTTACCAACATTTTTCATACCCTTCACACATAGTTGGGTATCAAAGATTTTGATCTACATCTGGTACTCAAATACCATGGTTGCCTACACAAATACATCCAGGAAGAACTGGAGTTCCTAAACATCTCCTCGCTCGGCACGGCATACCAATACGTTGTCAAAATCGAGCAAAGGTTAAAACATGAGAAGCGAGACTTTGGATCTGCGAATCCAAAGACCAAAGGACAAAGTAAAGGCGAGGTGACCCAAGACAACTCGTCGAAGCCACAAGAAAAGAACAACACCACGAAGTTGAAAAAGGACACATGAAAGTGGTGTGAGTTCCATAAGAGCCCCACTCACAACACCAGTGAGTGTCAGACCATGCAGTCGTTGGTGGCTGAGTTGAAGGCTTTAGAATCAAATGAATGTTCCAACCCTGAGCCATAACCTGACAAGGGGAATCGCAAAGAGAAGTATATCATTGATGCAAATCCTAGCACCACTCTTGCCAATGCCAAGATCCAGAAGAATTATCCCAAATATCTAGAGGAGCGGGAACGTCTTTTCCACTCATAGATGTGGGTGAAAGGTTTGCCACTGTAATTCATTGTCAATATTGGCATCTAAAAGAACCTCATTTTAGCAGAGGTTGTGAAACAGTTGGGGCTACCGACTACACCACACCCGTAGCTGTACAGTATCGGTTGGCTTCATGAAGGATGAGATCACAAAGTTTTCCAGCAGTGCCTCCTTCCCTACAGCGTCAAGCCCTTCACATATGAGGTATTGTGTGATGTTACACCTTTGGATGTTTGTGATGTATTATTAGGCCAGCCATACTTATGGAGGCAACATGTTGTGTATGAGTCAAGGACTCGTGCTGTCATTATTTCTTTAGATAATTCATTATACAGGATACCAAAGTTAGCCCCACCTACAGCCACCTCCTTGATCACTGGTAAGAAAGGTAGCAAGCTTATCTCATAGTCTAGGAAATTTACTTTCTGCCTAATTCACTCCCAAAGTAAGGGGAAAATCATCACCACATCCATGACCCCTGTGAAGGGTTCCTCCATACAGCAGTAGCAGCAAAGGAATACGGTCATGACATAACATAGGAACAACTTCTCCTCACCCATAGGGGTACCACACAAGCTTTAGATGGGCAACAAAGTCTGGTTGCATCTGTAGAAAGAACGCCTTACAAGAGCCCATTAGAAGCTCCGACTGTGCCGACATGGTCCTTACACCATTGCTAAGGTTGTGGAAAATAATGCTTTGGAGCACAAAATTCCTCCATTCCTTTGCCTGCACCAAGTGTTCAATGTGTACAGCCCTCGACCATGCTTGCCACCATTATTGGAAACATACGAGATTGCAGAATAGCTCACCAGGGACCAAGTTCAGTAGATGGAGGAACTCAATGCAATGGGAACCATTACTTCCTAATGGGGGAGGAATGATCCAGGTGGATGTTGGTGGCCACCCACCTATCACATTGGACCCCCACAACTGTCTCTTTCAGTTTTTAGTTTCCGTAATTGTAGCACATTTTACTGTTTTTAGGAGTTATTCGAGTCCTGAACTGTCAGAGCCATTTTGAGGCCCTAAACGACATTTTTTGGGAAATCTAGGAGAAACATGTGTCCATGGATGGATATTTCTCTTCCAAAAGTTATAGAACTCGGATAGATCTTTCTAACAAGCTATTTTAGATGTTAAATGGAGATCGAGTGCCAAAGTTACGACCCCGGGAAGTTGATGTACCAACTTACCCAAAACAGGGCCCACAATTTGGCGTTTCATCTTCTAGGGTTAGGTTTTGGGATGTTAAGGGTTTTCCATTGTTTTTCAACAATAAATAGGCCTTCGAGCCTCATTGTAACGTAGTTCAGAGGCATGTAGCTGCCACATCTCTTCTCAGAGATAAGCTACCATTGCCCTAGCTGGTTTATTTCCATTTCTAGTTGTAAGCATATTTCAGTGTTTTACATTAATGAAATGAAGTATTATTTCGACTGCATCTTTGTGTATATGGTTATCTCTATATTTTGTTGCATTCATATTTAAATCTAGATCAAATAGGACTTGGCATTCCCCCACATGCATCATTAATTAAAGGTATAGCATGTTGGAAATAATACTAAGAGGGGGGTGGGTGTTGAATTAGTATTAGCAAATCACTAACTTTTATATTTCCATTATCAGATTCATATACACTACTTCAATTAAGGGAACCCAAATGTACACGCAACTTTGTTTAATGTAACTAGCATATATCCAGTAAAATTATGATTCAGTTAATCCATCATATTTTGATCTTTAATCAGTGCATCAGAACTTCATTAACCATATAAATATTAAACAGATGCAGTAAAACATAACAAATCATCACACATAAGAAACACACATGAACACCATGATATAAGGTGGAAACCCAATGCGATACAAAAGCCACCTGTTGTCATCTTCCTTTAATATAAGAAAAACCTATTTACAATCTTGTACTAGCGCAAACTCATACCAATATACAGGCACCCACCTGCAGAAGGATACAACCTTCTCTCGTTCTCCAGCTACTACTCGAAGGGAGCTACAAGCCCCTAGCTCTTGTACTAACCGATATGTTTACTAGTACATATGCGCCAGCCTATTAAAGGCTACAACCTTCACTCGTCTTCTAAATGCTATTGGAAGGGAGCTCCAACCCCCTAGCTCTTGTACTAGCTGATATGTTTACCAGTACGTAGGCACCAGCCTACAAAAGGCTACGACCTTCTTGTTTCATCACAACACCATAATATGAAGGCCATGTTTCATCCAATTTTCATATTGGACCCATCAACAACATTGAAGCACAAATAAATCACTACTGAAATACAACCATCAACTACACTTGCATCATCAATCTTTGAATCACCCAATACTGAATCACTGAAACCCTGTCATCAAAACAGAGTAACCAGGACACAGAGAAGAACACAGAACTCTGCAACAACAACCAAACCCAATTGCAACTTCAAAGATCATATCTCATAATGTATATGCTACTTTGGTGAACCAAACTAGCATGTATAAGCACTTTTACCAAAGCCAGCCAACGTACAGATCTTCAAATATTTACTCATAACTTTGCAGCTATTCCAAACATCAGCCATACCAAGATCAAAAAATTTATACAATAAAACATGCGTCAATAATTCAAATCTAGTATATCCATGATCAAACCACATAATGATAATACATTCCAAGCCTTATGATCCCAATCCATCATCCATTATCAACCGCATAGGTGCATCCTTGGTTCAGATCAAGCAAAGCATCACAAACCCATAGCCAGTATACTAGATCTCACACTTCATCAGATATTCATCACTTGCACACTTGCACCTTGGCCTAATGATCTTCTTCTCCTTATATAGGTTTAGGCCTCTCTTAATACCATGGTCCAAAACCACATAGGACCAATACCTTGGACCCAATACCTGGGGTCAATACCTCGGACCAAATACCATGGACCAATACCAAAATACCATGGACCAAATACCACTGACCAAACTTAGTTTTCCAACATGTACGTACCTTTCCTTCTGTGAATGTGTGTGTGTATGATATACACGCCTTTGTATATAGTGAACCTGCGTGTATAAGTGACTTGTTATATAGTGAACCTACATATACCTTTCTTTCTTCATTCTTGTTGTTTACTTGTTATATTGTGATCTTTCATTTGAGAGAGTTGCCATAAAGGACATCACTTGTGTCATACCTGTATCATAATGCCAACAATCTCCCCCTTTGGACTTGATGGCAACAACCACACCAAGTCACTCTCCCCCTTTGACATCAAGGACAAAGGGAAGTCCAATATATTCTCTCCCTTGATATACATTATGTTGTCTTTACTCCCCCTGAGTACATGCTAAAATCTCTGATCGAGCTCTTCCTTTGTACATGCCAAGATGTACCAATCCATCCATGCTCCCCCTAAGCACATGCATAGTCTGCAAAAATATTTTTTAAAAGAATAACATGACTATACAACTCAACTAAGTGAGTATGAACTTCCTGTGACTCATACATACATCAATCTCCCAACCAAGTGGGGATACACCATTTTGACTCATCCACCCAACCAAGTGGGCATATACCAAATGTTTATACATGACTGAAAATAGAAATTATTACATCATCCTTCCCATGCATAGTGGGGGTACAAATTAGGTCTTTGAATGACCTTTACACCAAATGATATTCATGACCAGCAATCTAAATAAGACCATGATAGTAATCAACAACTATCATATGCCATATATGATTTGCACCATAAGCATCTATCGACAACATTCGGACCTGTAACCTGCAATACCATTCTCTTGACCGACCAACAATAAGTAGAAAGATGTATCATTTAGCCACATAAGAATCATCACCAAAGACTTCTAATAATAATGCCAACAATGCATTATTTGAAGCATATGCTCCCCGTGAACCTATTCCATCTGTTCACTGTCAGATCTGATCATGCATATATCAGCAAGAAGTATCAAGGCATCATCATCAATTAGATATGCATCAAGTTAGGATCAAAAACAGTTTTGAACAACATCCTATGAGTACCAACACATTTCCACAAATCATCGGCAGATTGTAACCATCATCAAACAGAGAAAATAATTGACTAAAGCATATCAGACACTTTTTCTTGAGTCTGTCCCACAACTTTTCCTCAAACTAACATATACGCAACTATGCAGCTTCGAAATCATGTGTAAACACAACTTGTCTTTATGAAACTTGCATATGAGATTTATAACACTGAGGTTCCACACTTTCAGCTCCCTCTGAGTCTGTCATGTTTGTATACTCTGCTATGCCACATCTTTTTAACTGTACTTCCTTGTTCTTCCATATCTTCTACTGTGATGATGTTTTCTCCTTTTGGTATGGTGCCAAAAATATTCTCCTGCATTCCTTTGCTATATGTCCAAGCTTGTTACATGCATAACATCTTACATATTTCATATTCCTTCTATAGCAGTTAACATCTTTATGACCAAACATATTGCAGGAAAAACAATACCCCTTAAAGTACCTAGAATGTGATCCTCTTTTTGTGTGACAGTCTTGAACCATTCTAGTTCTGCATCTTGTTGCAACATGTCCAAGATTATGACACACATAACATTCAACATTATTTATCGGAGGAAATAACCGTCTATCACTTCCACAGTTAGGAGCAACAGATTTTCTTTGAAGACTTTCTTTCCTTGGCTGTTGATAGGGTTGACCTCTCATTTCCTTGTTGAACAATTCGGATTTTGTATTAGAGTTCCTTGCCTCACCTTATGAGCTAGATTCACCTTAAACAAATTCATAAAAAACAAGACCAGTTTTGATAGCAGGCGACCTTTGACTACTAATAATATCATTCAAAATCTTAGTACTATCTTGAAATTGTAATAGTTTATCCTTTTCTTCTAATTTACCTTTCAAGATATTTACCTCAACCTGATTTTGTTCTTCCTTTTCCAGATATTGCTTCTTCAATATTTCTTTAGAATTTCTTCGTTGTTCCACTTGTTGCCTTAGTTTGAGAAACCCATTTCTTGTTCTTCATTCTGCTCCTACAACAATTGATGTACTCTGAAGGAACACTCTAGCTGAGCTCTTAAACTGATAACTTCTTCTTTGAGGGCACTCTTCCTTTTGTTAAATAGGTCTTGTTGATCTATGATTTTATCTGATGCTTCATTTGCTAGTTCATGTTCAATCTGATGTGATTCAGAATCTGAATACTTGCTTCCACCTAGCAGCAAGCTGTCACCATTCCTTTGAGATGTCTTCCTCTTCTGGCATGCTTTCTTTCCCATTGTTCTATGGATCTCCTTCAAGTGATCAAGCTTCTACCAAAGGACTTGCTCTGATACCAATTGCTGGAAATAATACTGAGATGGGGGGGTGAATCAGCATTAGAAAATCACTAACTTTATCATTTCCATAATCATATTCATATATGCTACTTTAGTTAAGGGAACTGTAGGTTTTAACCCTGTACAGAAATTACCTACATACAAATTCTAAAACACAGAAAATAAACAATGCGAGAGCATAACACATAAAACACATATACACAGAGATTTTCCTTTGGATCCCAAAACTAGGACGACCAGCTTGATTTTTCATTATGTTACTTTCAATGTTACAATACATATTTAAACATGCCGAAGCATCCAATGCCATCGAATGAAAACCATTGTGTCCAAAACCATCGACTGAAAACCATGGGTACGTTTGCCCAACCTAATATAGTGTCCAAATTTTTTTTTAACATTAAATGGGTTTGCGGGATGTTGCAAAACTACAAATTTTGTTGTAATTATTAATGGCTTGACTTCACAAATTTTCAATGCATATAGAGGAATTAGATAGGGATGCGACATGTCTCCATTTCCCTTTGTCTTAGTTATTGATTGTTTCAATAGAAAAATGAGGGTGTCAAAGGATAATGGAATTATTAAAGGGATCATAACAACTAGAAATATTTCCATCTCTCATTCAATGTTCATATATGATATGTTACTCGGTGGGGAACTCATGGTGGGGTAGTGGAGAACCATTAGAGACCTCATCAAATCATTTGGAGTTGTGTCTAGTTTGTGTATGAATGAAGGAAAATTGATCTTGTTACAGGATAATAGTGACGATAATCTAACGAAGGACATATGTGATCTGTTTGTGGTAGAATCGCCAATATTGTATGATTTTTTCACCTATGTTGGGTTTATGATGAAATTGAAAGGATACTATAACCATGATTGGGCATAGTTAATCAAAATATTTCACAAAAAAATGGACAGTTGGAAGTATAGATGGTTGACGATGGGAAGAAGTATGCTAATGATGAAATTGGTGCTATAAAAGATTTAATTATATTATATGCACCTATATTTAATGCCAACGGAGATCATCCATAATATATAATCTATCATGAGCTACTTCTTATGGGCTAGAACACAATTACAAGACAAAATTCACATGATATGATGGTCAACACTTGCAAGGCAAGTGGACGAACGAGGTTGGGGTTTCATAGATACATCCACTTTTAACAAGGCTTGGAATATAAAAAACATGTGGAGGGAAGTGTCTAGAAATGGTGTGTGGTCTCATATCATTAGGGAAAAATATATGTTTTTTCAAACAGTCTCCTCATGGATTAGCAGTGGTTCCAAGGAGGAATTTGTTATATCACACATGTGGAGAAGTATGATGTACACTCTATGGAGATATCTAAGCCATAGCAATTAGGTGGTTTCTCTTGTGATGATAACTTCTTGTGAATTCTTTCTACCCCTTTATATTATGATATTCTCTTTAGTTATATTATTATAGTGTTTTTCATCAAACAACTACCAAATCATAAACAATAAGGAGACAATAGACACGGAATATAGGCAATCGGCCAGGGCCCAAAACTCTACAACTTGAGAGGAAAACCTAAACGAATTATTCTTCTTGTAGTTGTAGTTTTTAACCCTGTACAGAAATTACCTACATACGAATTCTAAAACACAGAAAATAAACAATGTGAGAGCATAACACATAAAACACATATACATAGAGATTTCCCCTATCCCAAAACCGAGACTACCAGCTTGATTTTTCATTATGTTCCTTTCAATGTTACAATACATATTTATAAATGCCGAAGCATCCAATACCATGGACCAAAAACCATAGGTAGGTTCGCCCAACCTAATAGGTAGGTTTTCCCCTAATAGGTAGGTTCATCCTTATTTGTCCTCAACACCTTTATCGTCTTCTCTGTTTGGTTTTCCACCAGAGCCTTAAATTCTTTAAACTTGTCAAAGGCTTCAGATTTCTTCTTAAGGAAATATATCCATGTATTCCTTGAGAAGTCATCTATAAATGATACATAGTACACAGACTTACTCCATGATGGAACCTTCACAGGTCCAAACACATCACTGTGTACAATATCTAATGTATGTTTCGCCCTCTTACCACTAGAGGGGAAACTCACATGATTTTCCTACTTGTATACACAGTTTTCCTAGAAATCAAAATCCATAAAGCTATTACTCATACCTTCTACCATACCTTTACCATGAAGTATTCGAAGTCCCTTCTCTCCAATATGTCCAAGCCTTTGATGCCACATCATGGTCTTCTCTCTAGAGACCACTAGATTTTCAACTCCACGTTCAGGAACCATAGAACTGTTGCACCCATCAACAATAGTGCTACCTTGCAGCTGGTACAGAGTTCCAATCCAAACTCCCCTCATGAATACCAGTGCTCCCCAAACCATCTTGTAGGTATCTTTCTCAAACACTATCTTTACACCTACATCATCCAGCTTGCTTACAAAAATCATATTTCTAGCTGATGCAGGAATATGTAGAACACCTAAAAGTGTTCTAACCCTTCCACCTTGCAACTTGAACTTTACTTTTCCATGACCAAATATTCTAGCCTTCCTGGCATCTCCCAAGGAGACATCACCACCATCGTATTTCTCATACTTGCAGAACCACTCTCTATGGGGAGTGAAGTGAAAGGATGCACCTGAGTCAATCAACCATGCCTCATCATCTGCATGTGTACTTGAAGAAGCCAAGTACACATCCCCACCTTCATCTGAGGTGGTTTTCGCCTCTGCAGAAGGAGCATCACCAGATCCCTTTCCTTTATCAGGAGCTTTAGATTTACAGTCCCTTTTGAAGTGCCCTTCCTTTCTGCATTTCTAGCACACCACCTTTATAGGTTTTTTAGGAGATTTAGATCTCCCTCTAGATTTAGATCTGCCACTTAATGACTTATTTTTGTTTCTGTTCTAGGACCATCATCGTATAGACAAGGCATCACCATTTTGACTATCCATATTGTTAGCCTCCTGTTGCAGCAGGTTACTCATATTTCATGATTGACATTTTTACAGGCCAAATATGTCATACTTGCATGCTGCAATGCTCCATATTTGCTAAACAGTCACCAAAGAAAGAGGCCATGAAGGTGTGCTAATCCAAGTTCAACCACTGCATTCCAATTTTGAAGAATGTTCCATTTTTGTATAGTTTTCAGCTAAAGGGAGGTCCAAACAGCTTAATCTTGGTCTCCCTAGGTTTCAATTTCTTGTTTTAGAATATAGAGAATCAAAGGAGCCCAACTACTTAATCTGGGCCCTTGGAATAAATAAGTGTAGATATAGATAGGAAGACATAAAAAGAAAAAGTTGAAAAGCTGGGTCTGCAAGTCTACGTGCACCCAAAACAAAAAGAACAAAAAATGTTAGGCAAGTAGGCTGGGTAGGTAATTTTGAGGTTGAAGAATGTTAATTTGTGATCAATTCCACATTTTTCAAGTAATACACTTATCAAGATCACAGTCAGCAGGTAGTTCCCATTTGAAGGACTTCAAGCGAGGCATGACTAACTCCCTTTTATTCCTCTTCCCTAAATCATTTACTAACTTCCCATAAAGAGGTCAAGATCTGCTTGATATCTCTTAGTTCATCATTTTCCATCTCATTTACCTTGGTAAAAGATCTGCTTACTCAAGGAGGATCCATGTTTTCTCTACAAAGTTCTATCTCCCTTTGAAGCCTAAGATCTATGAGACTTAGCGCTCTTCTTGCCATTTTCATATTAACTACTGACATTATTATGTAACTCCCTATCTATTTCCCTTCCCCCTATTACAACTATGGTAATAACTCCCCTATGTAAATATCCCCTCCCCCTGGTTGAAACATAACCATAAATATCCGTTTGGGAATTACTAAGTCACCTGGACCTTAGTAACAACCCTCTTCTCTACATAATTTTTCCCCCCAAGGTGTTTGGACTCCTTCCAAAACATAAAAACCCCCCCTTCAAATGCATTCACAAACCCCCGCGCATTTCATTTTTGGAATTTATTAAATATTTGATTAATAAATAACCAAGCGCTAGCCCATTACACCATTTTCTAAAGTTAAAACCCACCCACGCCGTGAAAAATTAAGCTTTTAACGCGCGCACTGTTCTGATAAATCCCGCGCATCTTCTCCGCTCATCCATCGTCGGATCAGCCCGCCCAAATCTGACAGTACTTGTGCATATCGGGCACCCTCTTGTATGGGTACGTTAGCACCGGATGTCCGACGGTTTTACCGATGTACACCGGGACAGCTGGCGGCATCCCATTGCATCAGGTCACCCCTAACAGAAACGGCCTCCGTATCAAAAGCGGTCCGATGAACATCAAAACTACCCTCCCCTCACATGACTGGAGCGCCGCATCACCTCGCCACGTCGCCTCCACCTCACCCCTTCCTGCCTTCGCCTGGCCCACGTCACCTCCCACCGTGTCCTGCCACATCATCACCCCGCCGTACTGCCACGTCACCCTGTTGACGTCAGCATGCTGACGTCACATCCGTACCAGAGGACCCCACTACTGACATCATCCATCGTACCACTAACATCATGCTGACGTCAGCAGCCAAAAAAATGGAAAAATGCGCAAGTGCAAAAGTCAAGCTTCGGGCTCCGGAATGAAAAACAGAGGCAGTTTTCGATCGCGCGTCGCTATGGAAAATAGGCTGAAATGGAAAATCTTTAGGGAATCTTTTGATTCCTCGGCCCTTTTTGCACCGAAAATGGCAAAAAAAGCCCGATTTTGCTAATTTAAACGTATCTGAAGATAGAGAGAGACCCGGTTCAGAGGTTAAAGAGTATCAAGGCCGATATGAAGATAAAAACCATGTCAAAGAGTATCAGTGTAGCGGAAAAGTGTATCAGAGGAGATTTTCTCAGAGCTCGAGGCAAATGAAGAATTAAAGGAAATCCTTGAAAGTCAGGAAGCAGTTAAGGAACCATTCAAAGCTCACCAGCACCAATGACTGCACATTAAAGCTCACAGGAGATCAGTGGACCAGAACTCAATGCACAGTTATTACAGAACCACTGCACCAAGCCATAAAGGACACCACATTAACTCATTTTGATCCTGTTGCAACTCGCGCAGCCCAAAGCAGATTTACTTACATTTAATTCCATCATAATTTAGGTTTAGAAAGCTTTTTTCCTGCTGACCTGTTTAGGTCGGTTGTAATAAATGACTTTAGATATTTTGCTTATATATACCACCTCGAAACATGTAAGAGGGGTTGGTTGTTTGATCTCTATTGGTCTGATATCTTGCTTGAGCAGAGACTCACACTGTAAATGTGATAATTTCTATAATCAAAGACTGCTGAAAAGCATGGATTCTGTAACTGTCTGCTGTGTCTAACTGGTTGAGGAGTGACTATGGAATTCCTATGCTTCTACATGGTTCAATAAGTGTTACTTAACTCTGTTTAGTCTTTTATGTTTGTTTTATCACCTATGTTCCACCATCTAAAATTACAGAAAGGAAGAATAGCTTAGGATTTGTTTGGCAGCACCCTATGCTCAATTTTTGTGATTTCTTCATGTTTTCTTCAGGAATAGTTATGAACATGCATACTTAAATGATCTTGTTTATGCTGTTTCATTCACATATGAATGTTAGTTTAGGAATTCTTAACTGCTCCTAGATAACCATTCATTCACCTCTCTTCCCTGTTAGTTGATGAAAGATTCTTAATTGCCTTTCATCCCATCTTTTCAGCAAATTGGTATTGTTTCATGTGTAGCTATCCCGCTCCATAATCCTCTTGTGACCAAGAAAACGCAACAACAAGCCTTAATCCATGACTCCATACCCAATGGTTTGAACTTATCACCCTATTTCTTGCCTCTTTGCTCGAATCCAAATTATTTCCAATCAAACCCCATCCAAACAAAAAATAAAAACCCCTGAACCCAATAACTAGCCTAAAATCATCATCAACAAAGATGAATCATTAAGAGAGAGCCCTCTCTAATTATAGGTGGGCTAGAACCTGCAATCCAAATATTGGTTTGGGGTTACCTCGGTTGTATCCCTTCAGGAGCTTAGGGACAACCTGAGTGATAACATAATGGCGACTCCGCTGGGGACTTCCTCAGATAATCTCAAAAAACCAGTCTGAAGCTCCACAGAGGAAGAAACCAACCTTAAAAAGTTCGATCGACCTGTTTTCTTAGAAAAATTCCCAAAAAACAAGTCAAAAGCTGGCTCCCAAGAAGCATTCGCGTTACACAAGATTAAATCCAGATCCAAATCCCCTTGTTGTTTTTGAAAATCCCAACATAATCCCTAAGATCCTTCGAAAGCAAGAGCAGCAAGAAGATTTGACTGCTTCTTGTCCTGAAACAATTCAACCTAGTAGTTCTTTAACCCCTGTTAAAGTGTTGTTCCATTCTAACCCTTCTTCCCCTTGTTCATCATCCACTTCTCCAGGCACTTCTTCCACACCTCCATTCACTGCAAATACTACCACTTCTACTCCTATTATCCCAGTTACTCCAGTTGTTCCTCTTATCCCTGTCGTTCCTCTTATCCCTGTTAATATGGCTAATAGATATGCACCCTTACAGCTGCCTGCTAATCCTGGGGCTATGCCTCAGGATTACCAGACAAAAATTACCTATTTTGATGGCACAAATTCCTGCACAGCCCTACAACATACAAAGAAAATGCAAGATTACTTTGAAAGTTATGAGATTGATGATGACAGTGTGAGAATGAAGATTTTTGTCCAAAGTTTGACTGGTGATGTCAGAACCTAGTTTAGAGCGTTCACACCCAATTCCATATTAAACCCAAAAGCCTTATACCATACATTTATCAATAGATGGGAGAAAAAGAAAGACCCCTTGCACATATTATCTGAGTATGATACTATCAAAAGAGTACCTCAAGAAACGGTTTTGGATTACTGTGCAAGGTTTAATAATGTTTACAATGCAATACCAAAAAATTTGAGACCTCCACCTGATCTTGCTTTGTACAAATTCCCTGATGGTTTTGATGCTGAAATGGTGTATCAGTTAAGGGAAAGAGCCCCTCAAAGCCTTGCAGAGATGCAAGATGTTGCTGTTAGTGTGGAGGTAAACCTAATTGCCAAAAGAAACAGAGCCGGGACTGAGAGAAGAACCACCTTCAAGGAAGAACCCTCAGCCTTAGACCAAAAACACGATGCCATCATCAACAACATGCATAGGCTAGGAGACAGAGTAGAGAGCGTTGAAAGAAAATCATCATGGGAAGGTCAACAGTCCAACACCATAAGGAACCCAAACTTCAGGAAAAATCAGACCACAAATGCAAGAAGGGCTAGTCCCAACCATGATATTAGGCCTCCTTTCCAAGAAAACTATGCGGAGGCATCCACATCCAGTGAGCTCACAAAAGAGACTCACATGAACCTGATAGATTCGAGAAATGAACAACAAGTCTTTCCCACTAAAGAGGACCGAGACTACCCTGATGTAAAATGATTTCAGACCAAGTCGGGAGAGTCTTTTGATTTCAAACAAGGTTATGACTCTGTTGTGTATGAAGTACACAAACAATATAAGTTGAGAACAAGAACCATTGATGTCCATGCATCTAGTAGAACAAAGGATAGCAAACAGCCCAACAAAATTAAGGACAATGTTGTCATAACAGAACCAGCTGATATTGCTATCACAAACCCGCATCAGGTAACTGTAGAGGATATAACAGACATGCAACCTCCTATTAATCAGCCTCTACCTCCTTCTCCCTCAAAAGAAAATCTGAAAGGCACTCCAAAAAATCTCCCGAAAACAAAAATAACACAAATTGTCGTTCATCATAATGTTGACATTCAAAAAGAAAACACAGAGAATATGCCTGAAAAAGAGAAATCTGCTACTATCAACCCTAATAATCCATTGGAGAAACCATTTAACTTAGAAGCAGAGATTGGAAAACTCAAAATATCCATTCCCCTCTCAGAACTTGCCAAACATGACGTATATAGGTAACAAATTCAAAGGTCACTCCAGCTACCAGAGGTCAGGGATGATGTAAATGTTTTAAATGATACCCCTGAGCTACTGTTTGGTCTAGAAGTTAACAGAAAAACAACACATGGACCTATTCCACCCTTTTATGTCAGTCTGCACATACATGACAAAATCTTGCATAATGCTATGTGTGACTCAGGTGCCTCACATAACCTTATGCCCAAAGTTGTAATGGAAAAGCTGAACCTTGATGTCACAAGACCCTACAAAGATTTATATTCCTTTGACTCAAGTCAAGTCAAATGTTTAGGCTTAATCAAAGACCTTTGTGTGTCTCTAGTCCAATTTACCAACAAGACAATCCTAATGGACGTAGTAGTTGCTGACATTCCCACAAAGTATGGCATGCTCCTATCAAGATCATGGGGGGCAAAACTGCAAAGATCCATTCAAATTGACCTCTCTTATGCCACTATATCTATCTTTGGGCAACCAAAGAGAGTGTATAGAGAAACACTGATGAAGTATGTCGTAAGTAGTGAGGAAAAGGCCCAAAATTTTCCAATTTATTCAATCCATTCTGATATGGATTCTTTTATTTTATTTAATGATGACATTAATCCTCCAACTGATGACAAGCCTTTAGCCTTAGAGCAAAAAACATGCATCAATGAGGAATCAGTTGCCAATGCCCATGAAATTATCACAACAATCAAGGCAACCTGTAAACAAGAAGAACCTCCTGAAACAGAAATTGTAAGTCTGCCCAATCCTCAAGTAACTCAAACTCTTGGTACAAACTTCAACCAAGAAATCACATGGTATTTAGAGTTTGATGGCTCTGTCAATAAGTTAGGAGCAGGGGCAAGAGTATGGATTTACAATATGCATGATAATCACGCAGAAGGCCATGCCTATAGACTAAATTTCAGATGTACAAACAACATGGTAGAGTATGAAGCTCTCCTCTTAGGCCTGAAATTGCTCAAAATCCTAGGTGCTACAAAAGTGTCCATTCTAGGTGACTCCAATTTGATTATAAAACAAATGAAAGGTAACTTTGTTACTAATGACAGTAGAATGAGAGCCTACAGGACTGCTGCCACAGAAATACTCAATTCTTTCAATGAGTCCAAGCTTGCCAAAATTTCAAGAGATCATAATTTTCATGCTCACAGTCTAGCAACTTTTGCTAGCACATGCAAGCTTCCCTTTGAACCAAATCACCATTTCACTACTGAGATAAAACATAGACCCTCGATCCCTAACAATGTTGAGGATTGGCAAGTGTTTCAAAATGATGCCCAGATTAACAATTTCCTCACTCTTGAGGGTGAATTTTCGAACACAAACATTGACATGGATGCCATGAACGATTCCCAACAGCTAACAGAAGAAAACCAGCAGGATGTAACAGCTGCAACAGCCAAACAGATCCTCAAACCAACTGTTTTTGACAATGCAAACATAGCACAACTGAAACAAATGTGTTTAGAGGAAACAGCCAAAGCAGAGGATGAGTTTATTGATCTAAAGAGTAATTTTCTGCCTGCTGGCCTTACTCCGTTAGAAGACATGTTTGATGACAATGATGTGCCCAAAAAGCCAAAAATGGAGCCTTTAAACACTGCTATAGAAGAACACAACATAGGGACAGCGGAACAGCCCAAAATGATTAAGTGGTCCAAAAATCTTCCCCCTGATCCAAAACCCAAATATGTGGATTTGTTCAAAGAGTTCCAAGATGTATTTGCTTGGAGTTATGAGGACTTGAAGTCCTATGACACCTCAGTGATCCAACATACCATTCTCTTGAAACCAAATCAAAAACCATTCAAACAGAAACTTAGAAGAATCAAGCCCATGCTTCTTCCCCTCATTGAAAAAGAAATAAAGAGAATGTTTGAAGCAGGTATCATTGCACCCATCAGATTCTCTGAATGAGTATCCAATCTAGTGCCCACAAGAAAAAAAACAGGAGAGATCAGACTGTGTGTAGACTTGAGAAATTTAAACCAGGTCTCTCTAAAAGACCACTATCCTTTGCCCAAAATGGACCATATCCTACAAAGAGTAGTGGGATCATCTAGAATCTCTTTACTAGATGGATTTCAGGATTTAATCAAATACTTGTTCACCCGGATTACCAAGACAAGACAGCCTTTACCACATCATGGGGAACATTTAAGTATGTTAATATTCCTTTCGGGCTTAAGAACGCTGGTGCTACCTTTCAAAGGGCAATGGATATTGGATTTGCCAAGGAGATACATGATTTCCTTGTTGTTTACCTTGATGACCTAACCCCTTTCTCCAAATCTGACCAAGAGCACCTTAAACATCTAAGGCAAATTTTCATGACATGCAGGAAATATGGCATCTCCTTGAATCCTAAGAAGTCCCTGTTTTCCCTTGAGGAGGGAAAGCTTTTAGGCCATATTATATCAAAATATGGGATTAGAATTGACCCTGAAAGAATTCAAGCTATCCTCCAAATCCCATATCCAAGAAATATAAAAGAGCTACAAGCATTCCCTGGAAAGATCAATTTCCTAAGGAAATTTATCCCAAACATAGCTAAGCTAATAAGGCTACTGAGCAATATGTTAAAAAAGGATGCCAAGGTAAAATGGTCTCTTGAAACCAAGCAAGCTTTTGAGAGTATTAAAACTTCCTTGACTTAAATGCCTGTCCTCGCCAGTCCGTAATTCGACAAAGATTTATCATTTTTTCTTTTGCATCTGAGCACACCATAGCTACTGTCCTTCTACAAAAGGATGATCAAGGTAACGAAAAGCCAATTGGTTTCTTCAGCCGAGCTTTAAGAGATGCACCATTGAAATATCAGATTATGGAAAAGCAGGCTTATGCCCTGGTTAAGGCCACCAAAGACTTCAAAGTTTACATCTTATATTCCCATGTGATTGCCTATGTCCCAAACACTGTTGTAAAAGATATATTAACTCAAGAGGGACTAGAAGGCAAAAGAGGCAAGTGGATTGCTAGCATTCTTGAATACGACATTGAAATAAAACCCACAAAGATGATAAAAGGACAAGGTTTAGCCAAGCTAATGTCCGAAACAAACTTCCAGGCCTTAGACATTAATCAAATGGACAATGAAGAGGAGCTGGCGACTCCACAGATCAGTGAAACCTTTTTGCAATCCCCATGGTATACCGATATTTGCTTTGTATTGTTAAACCTGTGTGCTCCCCCAGGATTGTCTAGGACCAAGAAAACATTTTTAAGGATGAAATCATCAAAATTTTGTGTCATAGATGGTGCTTTGTTTTGGAAAAATCATGAAGGAATATTGCTTAATTGTTTGACTATGAATGAAACTAAAAGCATCATGAAAGAATTCCATGTAGGGGACTGTGGAGGACATTTATATTGGAAGTCCACTGCTGACAAGATTCTAAGGGCTGGTTATTATTGGCCCTCTCTTTTTGCAGATGTCAAGAAATTTGCTGTTTCATGTCATAAATGCCAAATCTTTGAAGGGAAAAGAAATTTACTCCCTTTTCCCCTTAAGCCTATTTCAACCGAAAAGCATTTTCAACAATAGGGTCTCGACTTCATTGGAGAAATTCATCCCTATTCCTCAGGCCAGCACAAGTGGATTTTAACAGCCACTGATTATTTCACTAAGTGGATTGAAGCCATCCCATGTGGACAAGCCAATGACTCCACCATTATCCAATTCCTTGAGAGAAATATCCTTTCCAGATTTGGCTGCCTTGAGAAAATCATCACTGACAACGTTGCTGCCTTCAAATCCAAAAAAATCATCAATTTCTGCCATAAATTCCACATTACCTTGGCCCACTCCATAGCTTACTACCCTCAAGGTAATGGCTTGGCTGAATCATCCAACAAAAGCCTCATCAACATCATAAAGAAATTGATGGAGGAAAACAAAAGGAACTGGCATAGGAAGCTCACAAATGCTCTGTGGGCAGACAGACTTTCAACCAAGAATTCCATTGGGATGAGCCCTTATGAGCTAGTATATGGCATGGAAGCCAGATTTCCTTCATCTTTGGGTATTCCTACTATCAAACTGTTACAAGAGATTCAGGCTGAACCAAATGACATGTAGAGAAGAGTTAATCAAACCATTCATCTTCGGCAAACCAGAGAACAATTGTATGATAGAGCTCAAATGTTGCAAGAGAAGCTCAAAAAGATGTTTAATAAGAAAGCTAAAGCAGAGGAATTCTGGGTTGGCAGCAAAGTTCTAAAGTGAGATTCACGAAGAGAGGACAAGGGAAAACATGCAAAATTTGATTTTTTATGGAAAGGTCCATACATTATCAGCATTGTGCAAGGCAAAAACACATATTTCCTCAAATCTCTAGATGGCAGCACAGCTGAGGAAGGCCCTGTTAATGGCCCAATGCTAAAGCATTACCATGATCCCTTTTTATTAAGAAATAACAAGAGGTGTTATTTTCTGTACATAAATGATTGTATATATCAGCACTTTATTTTATTTTTGTAACATTCCAGATGCTAAAGCACGCAGAAGAAAGTAGGCAGTGCTTCACAGTTCACTAGCAAATTAGTTAAGGGAATGTGCTCTTTGCAATCCAGAATTTCAGATCAATCCAACAGTCAGCACTAAGAAGTTTCAAAGCACAGCAACGACAGAAGATCAAGGCGGTCTGACCTGTCGTTCTTGGCTTCTCACAAGGACAAGCCATCCCCAAGTGGAGCCACTGTTAGCCTCTTCTTGCAGCAGGTTACTCATATTTCATGATTGACATTTTTACAGGCCAAATATGTCATACTTTCCATGCTGCAATGCTCCATATTTGCTAAACAATCACCAAAGAAAGAGGCCATGAAGGTGTGCTAATCCAAGTTCAACTGTTGCATTCCAATTTTGAAGAATGTTCCATTTTTGTATAGTTTTCAGCTAAAGGGAGGTCCAAACAGCTTAATCTTGGTCTCCCTAGGTTTCAATTTCTTGTTTTAGAATATAGAGAATGAATAATCTGTCCAAACAGCTTAATATTGGCAGATTCTTAGATAGGTAGAGAATCAAAGGAGCCCAACTACTTAATCTGGGCCCTTGGAAGAAATAAGTGTAGATGTAGATAGGAAGACATAAAAAGAAAATGTTGAAAAGCTGGGTCTGCAAGTCTAAGTGCACCCAAAACAAAAAGAACAAAAAATCTTAGGCAAGTAGGTTGGGTAGGTAATTTTGAGGTTGCAGAATGTTAATTTGTGATCAATTCCACATTTTTCAAGTGATACATTTATCAAGATCACAGTCAGCAGGCAGTTCCCATTTGAAGGACTTTAAGTGAGGCATGACTAACTCCCTTTTCTTCCTCTTCCCTAAATCATTTACTAACTTCCCCTAAAGAGGTCAAGATCTGCTTGATATCCCTTAGTTCATCATTTTCCATCTCATTTACCTTGGTAAAAGATCTTCTTACTCAAGGAGGATCCATGTTTTCTCTACAAAGTTCTATCTCCCCTTTGAAGCCTAAGATCTCTAAGACTTAGCGCTCTTCTTGCCATTTTCATATTAACTACTGACATTATTATGTAACTCCCTATCTATTTCCCTTCCCCCTATTACAACTATGGTAATAACTCCCCTATGTAAATATCCCCTCCCCCTGGTTGAAACATAACCATAAATATCCCTTTGGGAATTACTAAGTCACCTGGACCTTAGTAACAACCGTCCTCTCTGCATAATTTTCCCCCCCAAGGTGTTTGGACTCCTTCCAAAACACAAAAACCCCCCCTTCAAATGCATTCACAAACCCCCGCACATTTCATTTTTGGAATTTATTAAATATTTGATTAATAAATAACCAAGCGCTAACCCATTACACCATTTTCTAAAGTTAAAACCCTCCCGCGCTGTGAAAAATTAAACTTTTAACGCGTGCGCTATTCTAATAAATCCCGCACATCTTCTCTGCCCGTCCACCGTCAGATCATCCCTCCCAGATCCGATGGCCCTTATGCATATTGGGCGCCCTCTTGTATGGGTACGTTAGCACCCGATGTCTGACAGTTTTACCGACGTACACCGGGATAGCTTGCGGCATCTCATTGCATCGGACTGCCCCTGACAAAAACCACCTCCGTATCAAAAGCGGTCTGATGAACATCAAAACCGCCCTCCCCTCACATGACAGGAGCACCGCGTCACTCCGCCACGTCACCTCCACCTCACCCCTTCCTGCCTGCGCCTCGCCCACGTCACCTGCCACCGTGTCCCGCCACGTCATCACCCTGCCATAATGCCATGTCATTCTGCTGACATCAGCATGCTGACGTCAAATCCGTACTAGAGGACCCCACTGCTGACGTCATGCTAACATCATCCGCGGTACCACTTACATCAGCAGCCAAAAAAACAGAAAAACACGCAAGCGCAAAAGTCAAGCTTCGGAGCTCCAGAATGAAAAACAGAGGCAGTTTTCGATCGCGCATTGCTACGGAAAATAGGCTGAAATGGATAATATTTAGGGAATCTTTTGATTCCTCGGCCCTTTTTGCACCGAAAATGGCAGAAAAAACCCGATTTTGCTCATTTAAACGTATCTGAAGGCAGATAGAGACCCGATTCAGAGGTTAAAGAGTATCAGAGCTGATATGAAGATAAAAACCATGTCAAAGCGTATCAATGTAGCGGCAAAGTGTATCAGAGGAGATTTTCTCAGGGCTCGAGGCAAATCAAGCATTAAAGGAAAGCCTTGAAAGTCAAGAAGCAGTTAAGGAACCATTCAAATCTCACCAGCACCAATTATTGCACATTAAAGCTCACAGGAGATCAGTGGACCAGAACTCAATGCACAGTTATTACAGAGCTACTGCACCAAGCCACAAAGGACACCACATTAACTCATTTTGATCCCGCTGTAACTGGCGCAGCCCAAAGCAGATTTACTTAAATTTAATTCCAACATAATTTAGGTTTAGAAATCTTTTTTCCTGCAGACCTATTTAGGTCGGTTGTAATAAATGAATTTAGATATTTTTCTTATATATAACACCCCAAAACATGTAAGAGGGGTTGGTTGTTTGATCTTTGTTGGTCTGATATCTTGCTTGAGCAGAGACTCGCACTATAAATGTGATAATATCTATAATCAAAGACTGCTAAAAAGCATGGATTCTGTAACTGTCTTCTGTGTCTAACTGGTTGAGGAGTGACTATGGAATTCGTGTGCTTCTACATGGTTCAATAAGTGTTACTTAACTCTGTTTAGTCTTTTATGTTTGTTTTATCACCTATGTTCCACCATCTAAAATTACAGAAAGGAAGAATAGCTTAGGATTTGTTTGGCAGCACCCTATGCTCAATTTCTATGATTTCTTCATGTTTTCTTTAGGAATATTTATGAACATGCATACTTAAATGATATTGTTTACGTTGTTTCGTTCACATATGAATGTTAGTTTAGGAATTCTTAACTGCTCCTAGATAACCATTCATTCACCTCTCTTCCCTATTAGTTGATGAAAGATTCTTAATTGCCTTTCATCCCATCTTTTCAGCAAATTGGTATTGTTTCATGTGTAGCTATCCCGCTCCATAATCCTCTTGTGACCAAGAAAATGCAACAACAAGCCTTAATCCATGACTCCATGACCAATGGTTTGAACTTATCACCCTATCTCTTGCCTCTTTTCTCGAATCCAAATTCTTTCCAATCAAACTCCATCCAAACAAAAAATCAAAACCCATGAACCCAATTACTAGCCTAAAATCATCATCAACAAAGCTAAATCATGAAGAGAGAGCCCTCTCTGATTGCAGGTGGGCTAGAACCTGCAATCCAAAGATTGGTTTGTGGTTACCTCGGCTGTATCCCTTCAGGAGCTTAGGGACAACCTAAGTGATAAAACATATTTTTCCATCTCATCTCCTCTGTCACCAAGGATGAGACTATTTCATCAAATTGCAAGGCAGTTGCATTGCTACCTATTGCAATAACCAAACAATCCCACAAATCTAGTAGAGAACACAAAAAACAGATGCATTTATCTTCATCTGAAATTTTAATATCAACAGATGCTAACTGACTTACCACAGTATTAAATGCATTCAGATGCTCTGTCACCAAGTCTCCATCTTTCATCCTCAGGTTATACAACGTTTTCCCCAAGAACAGTTTATTCACCAGAGACTTAGATTGGTATAAAGTCCCTAACTTGTCCCACAAAGCCTTCATCGTAGCTTCCCCTGATACATTCATCAATACTGAATCTGAGACACACAATAGTATCGTGATCTTTTCCTTCTAATCCAACATCTTCCATTCTTCATCGGACACTCCCATTAGTTTAGTACCTAGATCTACCGTGATACACTCATCTTTATCCACCAACAGATCCTCCATCTTGAGTTTCCACAACTCAAAAATCTGACCATTAAATTTCTTAATCTCTATTTTTTCACTACTCGCCATCTTCTTTCACCACTAGGATCGATCTCGCAAATATCCCACTAAATAGGGTCTACCCGAGACCTGAGCGAAACCCCTTAGCAACAAAGGTGTCCCTTGAAGCCAAAACTACTCTGATACCAGATGTAGGTTTTAACCCTGTACAGAAATTACCTACATACAAATTCTAAAACATAGAAAACAAACAATGCGAGAGCATAGCACGTAAAACACATATACACAGAGATTTTCCCCTGGATCCCAAAATCGAGAGTACCAGCTTGATTTTTCATTATGTTCCTTTCAATGTTACAATACATACTTATACATGCCGAAGCATCCAATACAATGGACCGAAAACCATCTCGTCCAAAACCATGGACCAAAAACCATAGGTAAGTTTGCCTTGGACCCCATAGAGGGGGGCTACCCACCCCCCTAAAAACCCCCAGACAAGGGGGGCTACCACCCCCCTGTGACCCCCTCGCTGCATAATTGGCGCAATGAAGGGGGGGCTCCGCCCCCCTCCAATGCCCTAGTAGTAGGTTAATCGTCGAAAGGATATAACACAACCCAACATTCTCCCACTTGTTGTTTTCTTTCCACAGGGGGCCACATGAGAGTTTAATCATTTTTCGAACCCTGAAACACCCATTGTTTCTCTACACCAGAAGAACTTCTCAGAGCTCATAGATTTTGTCAGTGCATCTACAATATTCTTCAAAGTGTCCACCTTTACCAACAACACCTTTTTGTCTTCTATCATATCCCTCACAAAGTGATACCAAACATCAATGTGCTTTGTCTTTGAATGATAAGCAGGGTTCTTTACCAAGAAAATTGCACTTTGGTTGTCACAGTCTATACTTGAACACAATATCTGTAACCAAACTGCTTCCCTGCTTGCATGAGTGGTTGCCATGTATTCTACCTCTTTAGTTGATAGTGCCACTACAGATTGTTTCTTACTCATCCAACTAACTGAACTACCAAATAGGTTAAACACATACCCACTTTTAGATCTTCTCTGATACAAATCTCCAACCCAGTCTGCATCAACAAAGCCATGAATATCCAAAAATCTGTCCAATCCTGGTCTTCCTTGGTAGCACAAACCATAATGACTAGTGCCATGAAAATACCTGAAAACCTGCTTCACTGTTGTCCAGTGCTCCTTCCCTTCTTTTGACATAAACCTGCTCAATACTCCCACTACATGTGCAATGTCTGGTCTAGTACAGACCATTGCATACATCAGGCTACTGACTGCACTTGCATATGGAACATGGGACATATCCTCTTCCTCT